>PVIR01005605.1:0-71061 GCA_004026965.1 Petromus typicus | reverse complement strand
CCCCCCCATATATATAAAATTTGTTTCCTTACTTTTTTGTTACAATCTCAACATTGTCCCCTTTCACCTTATTTTACATTGAGCATTTTCTATTTCACAATATATAACATACAATGCTAGGACTCATTTACATCTTCATTTTCTCATACCAGAGAAAAGATGCGATATGTATCTATCTGTGAAGAAAGATTCTTTTTCTCTAGAGAAATGTAATTTTTAAAGTATTTTTAATTTTAATTATACACAGAAAGAAGGGAGAAGAAGGAAGAGGAGGCAGGAGAGGGAGAGAGATGAAGAGAGAAGGAGAGAGGGAGGGAGAGAGACAAAAAGACAGAGAGAGAGAGGGAGGGAGGGAGAGAGAGAAGGAGAAAGAGTTTACAATTTTTTTCTCATTAATCTTGCTATCAGTATGAAACTAAATAGGACATCCAGGACTAAAAAATAAAGGACTCTAGTGCCATTTCCTTATACTTTTGAGTTGGGGGAGGGGATTATTGTTATTATTATTGTCAGAATTATTATTATTGGTTTTTGGCAGTACCAAGATTGAACTCAGGACCTTGTGCTTGTTAGGCAGGTCCAGAACAACTGAGCTATATCCCTGGCCCCTCACGACATTTTTATAAGAATCTCCATTAGCTTTGTGTTTCAGCTTAATAAGATAGGAAAGGCAACTGCTAAGGGTAGCTGCCATGGCTTACTGGTAATAACTGAACGCTTACGCACTGTTGGACTTTAAAACTTGAGTGTCGGAACTTTGGTTCTGATATCTGTCCCCATCTGGAGTATGGACAGATGCTGGTGATTTCACCTTCTGGACACAGAGCCAGGCTTCCCCTCAGACTACCACATCAGAGAGACCAAATTTTCACACTCCAAGTATATTTCCTCTGTGGAGCAACACTTTGCAGCTTTTGAATTCAAATATTTCCCTCTAAATCATACACCATCAAGATGTAGCTCTGAGAGGGAATGAGTAGTTTATCAAGCCACCACTTCCTCAGTTCATTATGATTTCATGCAGGGTCCCGTGGCCCTGTGAGTTAATAAGGACTCCAATAAGTATTCAGACTGTGTGCACCTCCAGAGACCTTTCTCTGCAAAGACTCATGGGCACCCGGGATGACAGCAGTGAGCAAGACAGCTTTAGCTCTACCTTGAAGGAAAGGAAAGGACATAACCAAGCTGCAGCGAGCCCTCTGTCTCCTTGAAGACAGTGGCATGGATGGGTGGACAGTGCCTTTTCAGCTCTAGGTAGAGTCTGAGCTCCAGCCTTGCTCCAATATTCATCAATAGTACTGAAGGTGCCAGAGGACAGGGCACTCTGCCCTCTCACCTGCCCATGCGTTGGCTGGGCTCAGCTGGGAAGGTCAAATTCACCCTCACCTGCTCCCTCCCAGTTCAGAGGGAAGTCAGGGACCTGTCTGGCTCCTGTGTGAACAAGTCTCTTCTCCTTCCCTTACTGAGGCAGCCAGGGACCTAGCCAAGCTCCATCCTGCAGCTCCTGGCTTTGCAGCAGCCTCGCAAGCCTTGAGCAGACTAGAGAGGAATGGTAAGAGTGCTAATTGGTTTTGGCAGATGGGATGAAATCTTCCTCTACAGCACAAATGCTAGAGGAAGGGCAATTACATCAGAGTCCTCATAACCACAATCTAAGATCTTGACCCTTCACAAACCATGTGAAATAGATACGACAGAACAGAACAACGCCAGGAATTGCTTCACAAATAGTGAGCGACTGGAGGCTTCCTGGTTGGAGAGACATAAGTGTGGATGAATGGAGAGGTATATTTTAAGGCTGGAGACTTTCACATTGGGAAAATTCACATTGGGCAAATTCTCACATTGGGAGAATTCACACTGGGCAGACAGAAGAGTGGGCTGGGCTGACACTGTGTAGAGTCATGACCCCATCCCTCCTCAGCTAGGAAGCATATGGCCAGAATGACTTCACAAAGAGCTGGCCCTTTACACTCAGGGAAAGGAGTGTCTGCTGCCCATGGTAAAGCCACAGAGGGTCCCTGCACACCTCTCTTAGAGTCTGCCATGCTTTTCTCTTAGGAAAGGACATGAACTCCACAGATAGTGCTGAAATCCTCTCTGAGACCCTTTTGTAACTCTTGCATGTTTGTTCTCAGCAACGAGAAAATTCAAATAGACTGGGAGATAACACCTTTACTTGTCTATAGTGTGAGTTTTTAGGCAAACACAGAGGTCTAAATGTACATCCAAGCCTCTGTTTGCAATTCTAATCAACCTCAATGTTGCAACCCTAAACCTATCTTACAGAGTTTAAAGGAATATGCAAACACTTTGCCCTTCTCTCTCCACCCCATGTGCCATTCTGGAACCTTCCTGTTAGTTTTAAAAAACATTTCCCTATTGTTACCAGGCACTGAACATTCTGTTTGTGTCCCAAGACAACAAGGTACAGTATCACACAATACCATGACAACTTGTGGCCACAGTCTTGGTACATTCTGTGACATTGGTTTTCGGAGGATGGGCAGAGTCCAGCCTGCCTCCTGCAACTTCCTCCTCTGCTTTCAAATGCTCTTTAGTTGACAAGATCTCTGAGCTCGTGTCCCTTTCTCAGTTTGATCCAGCAGAATGCAAGTGTGGCAAGACAGAGCAAGTTTAAAATACATCATTCTCAAAAAAAAAAAACCAGACCAAAACTACAGAAGCCTGGGTTTTCAGGGGGTGTAGATGGTACACTGTGAACAAGAGCAGAGAACCTCCACTTCTGCTGTTGATGGGCCAACAGCTCTGACAGGAAGTCTGGGAAAAACAGATGCTTCTTAACCTACAGGGATCCTAGTTATGATTTTTTAACTTTTTTGGGGTACAAAAGTGTGATCATACAACCATTCTGCATTTACACCTTCAGTAAAAATTATATGAAATGATCAGTAATATAAAATTTGCTCTGTTTTATATGACTCTGCCCAAGGTGGGCTAATGAATGAATTCTGGGCATGTTTAGAATAGGTTAAGCTGTGATGTCAAACAGGCTAGGTGGCTTGAATGCAATTTTGACTCACTGTAGTTTCAAGTTATGAGAAGTAATTTCATAATAAGTAGAGGAGCATCTGCCTTTGGAGAAAGTCATTTCCCCTGGAACCAAACTAATGAGATTGAGTGGAAGTGAGCAGAGGGAAAGGCCTCCAGGGCACTGAGCCACACATGGTGGGTGACAGTGGAGAGCACAGGGGAAGAGCAGCCTCTGGCACAAGTGCTGTTCCCACAGCCTTTCCAGGTGGAGGGGAAGGTGGCAGGAGTTGATATCCTGCTTTGTCTTCTGGGAGAGGTGCCCTCCTTGCAATGTCTTCTGGTTCTGCAGCCAAGAAAGGAGGTGCCATAGGCCTGCAGTGTACAAGATAGGAAGTGTCACGCTAGGGAAGGAAGCTGAGCTCCCACGGGCCCTGCTGTCCCCACCCCACACATGCACTCACACTCACACACTCACCAGGAACCTCACGGGCACCATGTTGGAAAGCTCAGCCATCCGACTCAGGGTCTGATGGGTTCTAGACACAGAATCATACTTCTATGTAACACTCAAGTAATAAGGAGCGCCACACCACTGCACCTGCTCTCCTATTCCTAGACTTAGTGAGCGGTCACTTTGGGCAAGCACAATGCTTCATGCTATAAATTACATCATGTCATTTAATCCCTGCACCTATAAAAATACATAATTACTCATTCCCATTTTGCAGATATGCATTCAGGCTAAGGATATGACACCCATGGTGGAAATTCCCGGAGTCCATAATGGTGAAAATGGGATTCCCACTTAAACATCTGACTACAGGAAGGAGACACTTTCATCATTTGTATTGCTTCAAATTAATTCATTCCAGTACCCACTACTCAGGAAATCCTTTTGATGAGCTGAAATCTGCTGTCCTATGTCTTCTATCCCACTGTCCTGGTACTATTGTGTAGAAAAACTTTTGTCTATTACTTCTATATTTACAATGTCAGTTGCAAATCCCATTTTGCAATATATCATTTGTCATTATTTTACTTCTCTGATCCTCAGTATTTTTATGTAAGAAGTGGAGTTATATGTGGCTACTAAAGATACTACAGGAGATAACATATGTACAGGCACTAGCTGTACCCTGTGTGCGGAGATTCTTCCAAACAGTTTTCAGTCCACTTGTGTGTGTCTCTTACTGGGTTTGGCTTAATGTGAGCAGCCAGCCAAGGTCAGTGTCCTAATGGTCTTCAGACACATTTCTGAAACCCACTGTAGGATCACAAGGGAATGGTCAATGAAGAGTAGATTAAAGTAGCCAACTCTTACCCATTTATCTTAAAAAGGAAAGAGAGGTAGATCCTAGCAGAAGGGAAGACTTATTTCAAGGATAAAGAGAAGAAGAAACTGAGAGTGTGAGTGGTGATAAAACAGAGGGAGGTGAAAGAAACAGAGCAGGATCATAGGTGGAGGGCTTAGCCTGGGAAAAAGAAGATGTTCATTTTTCCTAAGCAAAGAGAGTAAGGAGAGAGGTAGATGCACAGAAAGATAGACAAGTTGTGTTGTTAGTTGAAGACAGAATCTTGGTTTTTTAAAGTTAGTCTTGTTTATATGTTCAGAGGCAAGGGACAGCATCTTGGGTTCTGAAAAGAAAATGATCAGCATTTTCTCTTGTCCTCTTTGCTAAGTGTTATACTGGACAGGTGTTACTACACACTGTGTAGCAGATGGAATCCCACAGGCAGGTTCCATGTTACATCAAGGGCAGAGACACCCTCACAGACTCAACTGAGACTGGAATTCCCAGTGTCACCCCTCCCTACTGGCACAGTGGCACTGATGAAGTGATGGAGTCTCAGGTGATGGAGTCCTTGTCTACAGAATTGGGACAGTTCTTCCTGCTCACAGAGCTTGTACAAGGCTCAATGAAGACATGCATGTCACACGTCTGTCTAAATGGCCACAGAACAGGAGGTCTCTCCTTTGCACCAGCTGGCCCTACAGATACTCTCAGAAGGGCATGTGCCTGCAGAAAGAGTGTAATTTTTCAAAACAAAAAACACAAAAGGCTTTTATTTGCCTGAGCAGCTCTTAAGGATGGCCTTTTCATGCTTTATTTTATGTCACTTTTGGGAAGCAGAGTTTCACTGTGTATTGAAGGTGAGCCTAGAACTTACTATGTAGTTCTGGGCTGGCCTTGAACTTGTAGAAATCTTCCTGCCTCAGCCCCGTGAATGCTGGGATTAGAGACATGGACCACTATGCTTAGCTAGTGGCAAAAATAAATCTAATGTCTTTTTTGATGAGGCTAGTACAAGGTTGATGAAAAGAAATCCAACCATTCCCTTTTCTTTACTCTTGAAGTTGGAGTACAGGAGCACAACAGAAGCGGAGAGGGTGCGGAGAGGGGGAGGGGCTTCATTTTCACATTACCAGATAGAAAGCCACCCCTAACCAAACTCCCCCCAGGGTCTCTCCCATGTTCACTGCCCTCACTCTCATCAGCTCCCTCCTCCCACGGGTCCCAGGTGTTACATCCTCAACACTAAAGAGAGAGTGGCTGTCTGCTCACCGCTTTCTGTTTCAGCCCTGCAGTGACCCCTTGTTGCTTTCAGATAGAGCTAAGCTCTGACTCTTTTTGTACAGGTCCCTGCAGTCTCTGGGGTGAGCCAGAGGGGATCTTAGTGACCACCTTCAGCCTGATGTAGGTCTTGCTTTCTCATGGAAGTCACTCCGCGCTTGGATGCTCATCCAGCTGGTGCTTTCCCTGGCTTGCCTTTCCTTTTCACTCTGTATAATTTTAATTCATATCATCTGTCTACTGTGAGTGATCTGTCTCCTCTTCCACTGTCCTTGGCAGAACACAGGCTCCCTGGGCCAAGGCTCTTTGGCTGCTTTGTTCTCAGATGGAACCTAAGCTTTACACATGCAGGGTAAGTGATAACTGCTCTGCGGCCTTCAAAGAACACTCACTGCCCACCTCCCTGGACATGCTTGTAGCTCTTCTGAGTCCTGCTTCCCATCTGCTCCACTGCCGTGCCCTGAGCTGGACATTTGGACTCACAAACTATTCACAGCTCTTGCTCGAGACTTTCATTCACATGGGCTGGTCCAGTGGAATAACGTGATCTCTTTTGTCCCCTTCTTCTTTCATCTGCTTGTCTAAAGACTACTTGTTTTTCAGATTTGTCTGAAGAATCATCCCCCCAGAATCCTTCTGTGACCCAAACATGATATAGCTGCCACCTCTGACTCTCGCTGGCACTGCGTCCCGATGAGACTCACGTGGACAAGACGCTCTCCACTTTACTTCTTTGTCTATTTCTTTAGACTGTGAGATCCTTAAAGCAAGGGCTCTGTATTGCTCATTCTTGTATCTTCAGCCCCAAACACAGTGACAGGGAGAGAGTAGCTGCTGAATGTATTTTTGCTAAGAGACATTTGACATTTGAGGACAATTAAGGCTCTTTGGAGATCAGTTCAAGGAAGCGTTGTAATGTTCTAATTTTTACAATAAAATAGCACACTCCCGAATATGCTTGATGTGAATCAAATACAAACTTTTCCCTTTGGCAGCGTTCTTTGCCCACAAGGTGGAGCATGAAAGCAAGACCCAGAATGGGCGGAGCTTCCAGAGGACTGGTACCTTCGCTTTCGAGCGTGTCTACACTGCCAAGTGAGTCTAAACCCTGGAGCTTGTGACTAACAGGTGGGGGTGGGGCATGGGAATCTCCTTGAAGGAGTGAAGATCACCTTCAAGGCCATTTTCTGGCCAGGAAAACTTCAGAATGCTCAGGAGGTAGTTCCCAAAGGTGAAGCTTCTCCTCAGAGGTTTGTGGATATCCTTCATCATCTTAGTGAGTGTGAGTGTTAGAAGAAAGACGTGGCCGCAGGGGCTGAGGTAGTGATCTCCATAGTTCCAGTAACATCTGTGATGGTTGTTTGGTTGGGGGAGTTGACCAACTTCCTGTGGGCTCAATCTGGAGATGCTGAGGTGAAAAATAACCTCAACTCATCAATGACTTCCCACTGTCAGTCTTTGCTTTGGAATAAAAAAGCTGTTGGAAAACATGTGAACACACAGGAAGGAGAGCTGTGATCTATTTGGGATGCAAATCCATAGATGTTATTCAAACGGTGCTTTTCTTTTATGCAGAAAGCATTTTAGTAGAGAAGTATTGGGGCTGTGAGCCTGCTTCTCTTCCTTGTGCCGAGAGGACTCACAGGAAGGCAGGCTTCATGCTGTGGAGCTACGGAGAGCAAAGCTCCAGCCCAGCGGTGACTGGGAGGTCTCCAGAGTGCCTTCCAAAGGGGAGTCACTGCCCAAGGAAGGTGTGTTTAGACGGACAAGAACAAACTTAGGAATGAGAATTCACCCGCCAGGAGGGGGACCTGGGTCCCGCCCATTCTAGCAGGGCAGGCCGGAGGGACGGTGTCTTTCTAGCCACTTCTGGCCTACTGTGGGTTCCATGGACTCCAGCGGAGCTCAGTGGGACAGTTCCACATTGGCCCACCAAGGTTCCTCCTCCTCAGTTCTTCTCTTGCGTGGTGTGTATGCTTTCAGGGACATGAAGGTATTGGGGGAAACTTTTGAGAGCATCTTCCCCATTGCAATTTGTCATTATTGAAAAATTACTGTGCGCTTTATATGGATCACTCAGGGACATAATGGCAGAAGTGTCATGAGCTGATGTCCTGGGACCATTTCTCTCTGGACCTTTGGCCTTCTCAAGCCACTCTTGAGTGCTCACACTGTCTCAGTAAGACACTCCCAGGCCCTGTGTCCTCCTGTCCCAGCTACCACTCTGTTCTGCTTCCCCACTCCCTGTAGCAGGTACTCCTGCACAGGATTATCCCTGCAGCTGGAGCACAAGGAAATGCTTGGCTGAAAGACCCACAGGGAGATTTCTGTTCTAACACCTGGGCTTTGGGTGTGTTCACTCTTAGAATCAATGTAAGAAGTTTAAAAATGTGGTCTAAGTGATCTTGGAGACCCACTTAGGACAGGGAGGGAAAGCATACAGGTTGTAGGGGAAACATGCAGGGTGCTATCAGCTTCTCTGTAGCATTTCCAGGGGGAATGCAAGAGCTATAAAGAAGGTGTCTGATCAGGTGAAACACCTACAAACAAAACCTCTCTGAAACTGGAATCCAAAGAAAACATAACTGCCATGGAAGAGAAGCTTCTTCTTGTCTAGACGTCTGGATGATGGTGGCCTCCTTTGAAACTGCGTTTTTTTGTTTTTTGTTTCTTGGGTGTTTTTTTTTTTTTTTTTTTTGCATTACTGGGGATTGAACCGAGGACCTTCTCACTGAGCTATGTTCCCAGCCCCTTTTACATTTTATTTTAAGACTGGATCTTACTAAGTCACTAAATTTTCTATGTGGGGCTTAAGCTTGTGATCCTCCTGCCTCAGCCTCTCAAAATGCTAGGAGTACAGGCATATACCACCAGCATTCTTATTTATGGTATAGCTCCTCTACTTGGAAAAAGTCATGATAGAATTTCACTATATTTTCTTAGAAGTTAAGATTCCATTTTGCTGATAATGAACATGAAACGAAGGAGTTTATAATGTCCTATTGCTGTCACTTGTCCCCAGGAGCAAAATAGCTATTTCTGAGAAGCCAATCTGCTTACCCTTGGCCTCTCTGTCTACCAGCCTCTAAGTTGCAGAAGTGCACTTTGTCTGGAGGTTGGGAGGGTGGTTTGGAAGTTCTGCAATTGCATAGGGTTCCACAGATAAAAAGACTCAAGAGGGGAATGAAGAATAGTCCATTGTTGCTGCTTAGGGGTCCCCACTGTGGGAGTTGCAGCCTCGTTTGCAAACCCTATGTCTTTCCACTTAGCTCCCAGGAAAGGAGCAGGACAAGATGAAGGGAAAAGAGAGGTTGAAGGGAGAGCTCAGAAGTGAGGGGAGAAGTAGAGTTGCTAAGACACTGCTGTGGTTCTCTTACAAAGACCACTTCCTCCCTAGACCAACAATGACATGTGTGTGACAGTGTAGATTAGAAGAAGGGCTATTGCATGCTAGCAGGAGTCAGAGGCACCCAGGCTGTGTGCTTGTTCCAGGAGACTACTGGGAGGGTTTAACGTGTCATTTTAGTAGATGGTGTCCCGAGCAACAGCTTCTTCAAGGGCCTTAAAGGTGCCAGAAAGGAGTGCAAGATATCTATGGGAGTGCAGGAGGAAAAGAGTATGTATTTAATCTTGTCATTCAAAGCATAAGAAATGAAGCTGCATTCATTTCAAATAACCAGACTGACAGCAGCATATGTGCTGTATATTTTATACATAAATATATCTGTCAGAGTTTCATGATCGAAATCATTGGTTATAGGATATAGGATCATAAATGTTTAGATGCCTTAGATATGAAAGAAAAATGTACAGAATCAGTGATACTATTAGACTGATGCATTTTTTTTCAACATAAAACATGACTGTTGACAGATACAGAGAGCTAGAGGTTCCGAGGCAGACCTTCCAGCTGGCCTGAGGCGTCTGTCCCAATTCAGCCTCCGTCACTGGCCTGTTCCACTGTTTGTCGCCCTTAAGGGAAGCACTGAGTCAGGAGCCAGGAGCCCAGGGGAGCTGGACCTTGGTTCTCTGTTTACAGTCCAAAATGCAGTCTGGTCTCTGTTCTCAGAGGACAAGCACAACCCTGGTCAGTTTGGTTTTGGAGAAAAATCCTCCAGTTACTTAGGTGAAAGGAAAGATGTGGATTTCAAACTGCTACTGTTGAAAACTGGAACACTGTATGCTCTTTGGACATGGAAGTGTGCGTGAAAATCTTCCTACTGGAACACTGTATGCTCTTTGGACATGGAAGTGTGCCTGAAAATCTTCCTACATGGAGGTGAGAAGTCTGGTGTCCAGCGCGGCCATACTGGGAGTGATTCTGCGTCATACTGTTCTAGGTGGTGCGGTCTAGTGGAAGGTCTGTAAGTCATCAAGAGTGCAAAATAAAAGACAAATAATTGGAAGCAAGGAAGTTAATCTTTTGTGAAAGGAAAGAAGACCTAGAGATGGAGGGTAGGGGAGAGAAGGGGAGGGAAACATAAAAAGAATTAAGATATGTTATGCACATTTACCAACTCTCTATAAGAATGTAATTTTTATATATCACAAATGTGCTATTAAAAACAAACTAAAAAAGAATGGTGGGAGACCCCACCCATGTGTCCACAATTTCTCTGTCTCACTGTTTCTCTGCCTGTTTTTCTCCCCCCATCTGGTCTGACATATAAACTCACGTTCTGACACATGTCCCCACTATGATGTGTTCACTCCTGCAGACCTATCTTTACTTTTATCTAGGTAAGCTGAGTCCCATTAACCTGGGATCTAGAAATTTCAGCACATGGCTGGAAAGCACATTAAAATGCAAATTATAGAGCCCCTTCCTCAGTTTATTTATTTATTTATTTATTTTTGAGACAGAGTCTCTCTTTGTAGTTCAGGCTGGCCTCAAACTTACTATGTACTGCAGGTGAGCCTTGAACTCAGCAATCCTCCTGTCTTTGCATCTCGAGTGCTGGGCTTACAGGCATGAGTCACCGTGCCGAGTACTGTTGTGTATGGTTACTGGGGATCGAACTCCGAAACTTGAGCTTGCCAGGCAGATGCTAGAACCACTGAGCTAAATCCCCAACACCTCCTTCAGTTTTTAATTCTGTAGATCTGAGGTAGGCACAAATATATGCCTGTCTGACAAGGTCTCAGCTGGCTATGCTAATGCTGATGATACTGGTAAGAAATAATACATACAACACCCTGCTTTAGACAATCGACTCCTAGAGCTTCATTGGATCTCAGAGTTGTTTTTAGTCTCATAGTTTTACAGACAGAGAAACTAAGTCTGGGGAGACTGCTTTACCAATAATGAGAAGCTGGCTAAAGACAACACGAGGACTTAGTCAGTGCACTTGCTTCAGTATCCCTGTGCAGCTCTTGTAGACCTGTGATGTCTTGTGCTGTTGGTTTTCCATGTTTACTGTCTGTTTATTATTCTGAACTAGATTACAAACTCCTCTGGAGCACATCTCCTGTTTAATTTAATGTAGTCAAAGAGTTAACAACCTGAATCTGGTGACAGACTGGTCAGGTATGAACCTGGCTTTGCCAGTTGGGACAAGTTATTCTGCCACTCAGAGTCTCAGATTCTTCTCTGAAACATTAGCAGAATACTAGGAGAAGAAAAAGTACTGCACTTCTTGCATATATGCCTACATAGAAATTTCTAAGTATGTTATGTTTCATGGCAAGGAAGAATTCAGGTTGATAACCCGTTGGCTTGGAAATATAGATTATTTTGGATTAGTTGAGTAGGATTTGATGTATAATTCCAAGGGTCCTTCAAATGCACAGGCAGGCAAAAATGATTTAATTCCAGAATCAGGCTGGGGGTGTAGCTCAGTGGTAGAGCTCTTACCCAGCATGCCTCAGACCCTGATCTGTAGCTCCCTTACTGCAAAATCCTTTCTGACTCTGTCTATCTTCCTGAGAAAACACTGGGAAGACTCCCTCAGCCATTCCTGTTTTGAGGATTGTGAGCCAAGGAGCAACAGAGACCTCGAGGTTGGAGAGGTAATGAAATGGACTTTCTTGAGAGCTCCCGAGGGAACACAGCCCTCTCACACTGTGGTTTCAACCCAAGGAGATCTATGTGAGGCTCTTGATATCCCTGTGCATATCTCCATAGAGATATGTATTTGTATTGTTTCACATCACCAAGTTGGTGGCCAGTTGTTACAGTGGCTGAAAGAAACTCATATGGTTGCCTTGTGTACTCATGGGAATATGGTGAGTGTGGAAGGGGTAACGGTGGAAACATCAGTGTGCGGTCCAGAGTAGGGGGAATCGCCTGCCTAACCCAGGCACTCAGCAATGGCGCCAACAGAGCTGACTTTCCACATCAGCCTTTGCGAGTGGATCCTGTCTTCGGTAGGGCAGGCAGGTCACCCTCTCCCAGCCTGGCTCACAGGTGAGCGGAGCTGTCCGCGCAGCATCACGTTGGTGGAGCTGTCCTCTCTGCCACCGGCCTTCCTCAGGGCCATCCCTGCAGTCTGCACTGCTCACTTCTCAATTCTGAGACGTGCACAGGCACTACCAGGAACAGGAGCCCTGCCACAGTGAATATGTCAAGGAACCAGCCTCGGATCGGTCTCACGGCGCGAAGAGAGTTAATGGACTCAGAACGTGTTTGCTTCCCGCCGCTGTCCGTCTTACTTGGTAGACAGCAGTGCAGTGATGAGTGAGGCTCTGTGGCCCTTGTTCGGTGGGGATTATTAACTTGGGGTTCCGAGTTTTTTTCAGACTACACTGCGGCTATGCATTTTTCTGATTCTTTTCCTCCTTGTTTACCCCACAGCCAGAACTGTGTGGACGCATACCCTACTTTCCTCGCAGTTCTTTGGAGCGCGGGGCTTCTTTGCAGCCAAGGTAACTCAGACTTGCCCTTTGTATCCTCTTTCTGTAATGTGCATCTCAGAGGAGTTCAAAGGGCGGGCACTGTGTTGAAAAGGCATTGCCTGACTTCCGGCTCAGACGTGTGCGGGCCCCGGGGGAGCTGAGAGCCCTGGGAGGCTGGGCTGCAGGGCCAGCAGTGCGCAGGGTTGTGCGATAATGCATGGCTAATGCATGCTCCCTGGCTGCTGGCTGAGAGCTGCTCACTGACAAAGAGTGGCTTAAGGCTAAATGTGACTCAGAATCCACAAGCAGTGTTAGCTCAGATACAAGGGCATTCCAAATGAGAGCGCCTGAGGGATCTATTCTGGCACTGCTGTCCTTGGCTCTTCTGCTAATAAGCTCCCGGGGTGGTGGCACTCCCTCGGGCAGTTGTCTGTGGGGCCATGGGCTGGATTCCAGGCCCCCAGCTACCCCAGATTTATCCACAGCCCACAGTCTTGACTTTAATAAGTCGGAAGAACAGGTCATTTCCCAGAGTGTATTAAAAGTGAATGGAAACCAGAGGCATATTACTTAGGCATCTTTGGTTATTTAACAAGAGACAGGCGTGGCTCCAGCTAGCTTCTGTCTGTGGCAGCTGAGTGTGATCAGGCCAGCGTTTGTGGGTCAGCAGGACCCACAGGAAATGGTCACAGTCCTCTGATAAACTGTTTAATCCTTACCATTTTTCCACACTCTCAAAGTATACAGAGTGGATATTAGTTCCTTCATTACTTTTGAGAGTATTTGTTTCAGGACAGGAAGTCACTTGTTCAGGGTTCCTCAGAGGTGGGATCAGAGTCTCTGTCTTCTGGTCCCAGTGCACTTTGGATTTTTCATAGGTATCTTATTATTTTACTCATTTATATATTAGATAAACACAGAACACCTACTATATGCAAGCCCCATGCTTAGATACATAAGACAGGGGTAAATCAGACAGCAAAGGCAGTGACACAGACTGGCTGACAAGATGGACCCTAGAAAATTGGTAATTGGACTCTTGACTATTGCCAAGAGCCAGGCATATCTCAAAGGACAGAGGCCAGGAGCACCACATCATCATCTTCTGAGCATAGAGGGTGCTGATGAGTTGACCACTTTCCACTTTTTATCCTGAGTGAAATGAGAAATGTGTGTCTGATGTTACTTGGAAAACCAAGTCAAACTCCACTCAAGAAGTTATAGCTCATTTTATGTCCTAGATGATGGCACTGCAGTGGTTCTAGCGAGGTAAATACAAAGGGAGCTCAAAGGTGCTTGGAATCTGTCTGTCAAAAGGAGCATTGGCATTTTTGGGCTCTTGTCATTGCTTCTGAATATACCAGATGGGAGTGTTTTTCAGCTGAAAGGAGCCATGGAAATCATTCTCGCTCAAAGCCTCAGTTCACTGAGCAGGAGCCCAAGTCCCACTGATACAGTGGCTTGCTTAAACCTTAGAACTGTAGAGCCTGATCTGTCACCTTCTGGTGGCCCAGGTTCCCACTGGCATTCCTGTCATCCTCAGCAGGACAATGGGTATGGAGCCTTTCCACTCTGATTTCTGTTAGCTTATGTTTAACTGATTTCCCATTGAAAGAAACATGGGCCAGTTAATCAGATCAGAGCCACGCAAGTGACAGAATGCAGGAATGACTTTGAGGCAGATCGTAGACTGTGACTGTCTTGAATCTTTCAAAGAACAGGGTGAGTAATTCTTTTGGTGCTCCTATTTTCTTACCTACCCTAAAAGAGTATTTGGGAAGGCAGGAGGCACTATGGCACAAACTGGGTCTTGGGAAGTGGCAGAGTGGAGGCAAATACAGCAGTTCCATGGCCAATGAGCCTCAGCTTCTTCACTGCAAAATAGGACCACTGTAGATCTCCTGTTCCTAGGAGAAGTCATGGATGTATTGTGCACGAAGTCTGGGGTGTGTGATATATGTCAAACTGAGCCTGATAACTGCCACTATCTGTTTATGACTCACAAAAATGGCAGTTTGGCATGCTTCAACTTAGCAAGTTCAGTAAGTGTTACTATTGGTTGCACTGACGATGGTGGTAAAGATTTGAAATCTGAAAGACCTGGCTTTAAGTTCCACTTCTATGATTACTGCTTGACTTTTTCATTCATTTGACAAAAATTTTTGAAAGTCTATATATGTCAGGCACAAAGGTGATCTAGGAAGAATCAGCTGTCCTCGTGAATCTTTGGCTTGAGCTTAGCCTCTTTCTTCAAATGGTGACAGTCAAATGTTCCACACCAGGTGTCGGGGAGGCTGGCAGACCCAAGTTCATGATGCCAGGGAGGAGACTGCCATGTAAAAAGGAATCAGCAGCAGCAGTGAATTTGCTATTTAAATAATGCTTGAGAGTTCTCAAAGCACTTTTACATCCAAGGCCTAATTTCATTCTCACTCATTCCTAATAGGAAAAATAGCGTAATAGGCCCTTTGTCCCTAGGCAGAATGAGTTAAGCACAAGATAGCTCTACTCTTGGGAGAGGTGGATTTTCCACCTTCCATCTCTAGGTTCAGGACTCCCTAAAGTTAGTGACATATGGCTTGGGGCTCTTTCCTAGGGAGAGAAGGCAGAGAGAGTCTCCTTCCTGACAGACCTTCTAGAAACAGCAGCAACTCTCCAGAAGCGGTTACATGTGTTTTGCTGAGAACCTCCAGAGTACAGGATGTGATTTCCTGAGCTGTAGGGGAGGAGTCTAGATTCCAGTTCTGCCCTCCCTTCCTGACCAGCTGACAGCTTCACACAAGTCCCTTTGACCACGTGAGCCCCGCTTTCCACATATGGAAACAAATGTCGATGCCTGTTATGAAGAAAAGATTCATGTTAACTGACAGCAGAAACTCATACACTATGCCAGGAGGATAATATTACAAGCTGGGGAATTCCTCAGCGTCGTCCAGCCCTTGGGTTTCTGTCTGATGTTCACACCAGCCTCTGCCATCCTCACCCAGGGCCTCTGCTAGATCTTTTGCCCAGCTTCGTTCGCTCAGTGACTGCTCTGTGGTTGTGCTTACAATGTATGTTCGGGTGGCTGAGACGCTAACATGAGTGTTTTTATTTCTCCTCCTAGTTCCTGCTGCCTTTGCTGGCCTGATGTACTTGTTTGTGAGGCAGAAGTATTTTGTGGGCTACCTGGGGGAGAGAACACAGAGGTAGGTCTCTGGGACTGCTGCAGAATTTGGGGTGATATCTGCTTTTCCTGGCGGGAGAGATGATAATTCATGTTCTGGCTGTCACTGAAGGCTGCGAGGGTTCCCTCGTTGGTGACGGGAGACTGTCTAGGGTCTCTTATTCTGTTCTTCCTGAACTCTGAGGGCACTGAAAATACAGCTGGGGACTTGTCTAGTTTTTCTATTAAACTGTTTCTCCATGCAGCACTGGACACACACAGGTACTTTTTTAAAATTGAAATCTGTATTGGTACATTACATATACACATCATGATTGCACTCCACAATGGGAATTTGTACCAGTATAAGACACAACTTAATTCTCATTTTTCCCCATAAGGCTACCCACCCTACCATCCCCCATATACATAAAATTTGTTTCCTTTCTTTTTTGTTATAATCTCATTATTTTTCCCCCTTCACCCTATTTCACTTTGAGTATTTTCTATTTCACAATATATAACATACAATTCTAGAACTCATTACACAGGTACTTTAAAGCCGTGGGCTGCACTTTGGTAACCTGCCATCACTACGCTTCAGAGTTGGGATAAATGACTTTTTACGTCCAGGTTCCTCAGCCTCCTGTGAGTGAAACATTTCTTTGTTTGTTGAGAGAAATGAAACCTAAAGTTTGTATCTTGTGATAAGTTCTCCTGAGTAACAGATCTTCCAGGGACCTGCAGGAAGTATGTTGAGAACATAAGTTGTCACCAGGAAGCTGTGAAGAGTTATCATCACATTGCTTATAGAAGTTGCCAGACAGGAAGCTCTGAGCAGCCCTGTACTGTCATGACTCCCACAATAGGAAATCTGGGTTTTAGTGAAATAAGTCAGCATAATTCCAAGAAGCCATTTTGAGTTGCAGGATTCTCTCACTTCCTTGGAGGTTGAAATTCCTGGTGTCCCATGGGATAAGGAGAGATAAGGAGATAAGGAGAGAGCCAGGAACACACCACATTGCGCTTTCAACCTCCCCCTTGCCTTTCCCCCATTTTTTGCATCCACTTCCTATTCTGTCCTTTATAGTAGCACCCCCCCCACCCCCGCTGGATAACAGGCTCTTTGTGTAGACAGCATCCCTCAGCAGTAACAAGGGAAGTGACATCCTGGGAGGTCACGGAGCCTTCGAAGCTCCTTGACTCCAAGGGTTAACAGGGAACTGGGCTGTGTCCCAGAAAAGAGTTTACTGTTCTTATGGCAACTCCTTCTTCCTGCTCCCCCTCTGTCTTTAGCCCTCACTGGTGGCATCTTTACTCATCCTCTTGGCTTGTGGTGAGAGCAGAGGGAACTGAAGGGTCTAGTAGTGGAAAAGGAGGGTCTTCCCTCTTGGCTTATCTCCCTATGCGGCCTTGTCTACATCCTCCAAAGTCCTGGGGATCTGGCTCAGGCACTGCTGTTTTTGTCTGTTACAACTTGTCTGAATTTCTACACTTGCTTTAGTTCTGAGACCATCTGGGGAGCATGACAAAATTTGTCCAACTACTCAGAGACATTTTAATTTTTTCTTTTTAAAAATGTAATTTTAAGGATTTTTATTAATCAATTACCATTAGAGAATGGATAGATATTAGCAAAGATAAACAATAGGCTATAGGACTAAAAGAAATCTAAATAGTCAATATCTTTGGTTTTCTCTGAAAACTGCTTTTGATTTTAAATTTATTTGTGCATGTTTGCAGTTCACAGGGTGTGGTTACATATACATAATATAGTTCATTTCTTTTTTTAACCTCCCCAAATTCCTCTATCCCATTTTTCATTCTTGTTGATATTCATAGCTCATGGTATGGCAAAAGTTTATATTAACTGGGCTTATTTGGTTCCTGCACATAGCTTATCTACTTATTTCACTCATTACCCCTTTCCCTCTCCTTGCCCCTTCCCTTGATCCTTTGGACCACTTCCCTGTTACAAGACATTCATCTCCTTTTCCCTTTCCATCTATCCTTTATCATTTTCCTTGTGTGTACTTTGCTTCACCCAAATGAGATATATTGTGTGGTATTTAAGCTTGTGTGTCTGATTTATTTCACTCACCATTATATTTTCCAAATGCATCCATATGTTTACAAATACCTCAAATTTGTCATTCTTTAGAGCTGAGTAGTATTCCATTACATTTTCTTTATCTATTCAACCATTGATGGATATGCAGGCTGTTCCCAGGATTTAGCTATTATGTGCCACTATAAACGTCGTTATGCAGATATTGCCATAATATGACATCTTTAGCTGTTTGGGGAAAATACTAGCAGAAGAATTGCAGGGGCTTCTGGAGTTTTTACTTTCAGTTCCTTGAGAAATCTCCATACTGACTTCCACAGTTTGAAGCACTTCCACAGTGTTTTCCGTAGTAGCTGTATCCACTGACATCCTCACTAATGGGACTCTTTCTTGCTGGGACCAGATCAAGGCACTGGCTGGTTGGATGTCTGGTAGGGGCCATTTTTGTTTCTAACACTGTGCCTTGTCACTGTGTCCTCACGTAGCAGAAGACAGAAGGGTGCAGGGGTTCCAGTGCTCCTTTCAATCCCTTTATGAGGTCACCAAGTCTATTCTTTATGATGAAATCACCTCCTAGCAGCCCTATCACTTTGGCAAGTAAGTCTCAGCACATAAATTTTTGGAAACATCTTCAGAACATGGCTTTGGCAGCTGTTGGAGACTTCGGTTACCTGCTTCTGTTTGTGTGCACACCCACTCTCCCATCTCAGCATCCATTCAGTAAACACTTGCTCTCTGCCAGACACCAGGTCAGTTGCTAAGAGAATCACAATGAGCATCACAGAGCTTAGGCATCTCCTAGAGCCAGGGATATGTTGCAAGAACTTATTTGTTGCATACATATTGCTTGTATGTTGCATACACACAGTAGATCTAGTTTTCAAAATGCAAAAGCACCGGCCCCTTGTGGTCATTTCTGTTCCCCATATCATTATCATAGAGTCTCCCTGCTCTTCAAAAGGGGATCATGGAGCTAATTCACCAGAATTTGAGGATGAACTTGCTTCTGGCTGCATATATAAATATCAAGTCTAGTGTTTCTATAAGTGAAACCAACTAACAACTGCACCAGAAAATAGGGAGGTGCTTATTAAAACAGATTCCTGGGCTGAACCTGGATTTATGGAATCTGAACCTCTGCGGGGAGGCCCAGGAACCTGCGTCTCATATGTTCTTCTGGTGTATATGCCGGAGTTGGGGTCCACTCAAGGCCATCATCCATATCTCTCTTCTGAGGGTAGTTCATTGACAAATATGGATGCCTACTTTGCTGGCAATTCACAGATGAATGCAGGAGACCACATCTTCTTCTCATGGACCTTATAATTTTTATTTCCTTTAGAAGGCACTAGTTTAAAGGGACATTTATTTATTGAAAAAGAGCAGCCTTTTATTTTTATTTTTGTGCAGTGTTCAGGATGAAAGCCAGGGCCTCAATGCTGCTATTCTGGGTTACACCCCTAGCCCCAAGAATTTTGAAGTCCAAAGGAGCTGTAGAGTTCTCTGCCTCCAGGTGGATCTCGTGTGCACATTGAAAACTGGGGTGGGGCTTGGTGAAGTGAGGAGACTTGTGAGAGGCTGGACGGCTCGTGGTGTTGAGCTGAGGCTGGAGCTGGGGCCTCTGGACGCTGGACTGAACATCTGCACTGCCCCACTCATCCTAGAAGTTTCCAGCATGTTCCACATGAGAATGGTTTAGTACAATACTTTATTTTGCTTTCATGTAAACTTTATATGGCTTGTGGGGGATCCATTTCTTTCAAAACTAATAACCAAATCCAAAGTCTGAGGGAGTCTTTTGGAAGTCAGTGAGGTACAAAGAGAGGAACTCCAGCCTCGCACTTGCAGGTTTGAATTCCCACTGGGCCATTTTCTGGCTGGATGTCTTTAGGTAATCATTCAACTTCTCTGTTTTCAGTTTCCACAGTTGGAAAACAAGTTAATAATATGTCCTCAAAGAGAGCAGGAAGGAATTAATGAACAGACAGAAAATACCTGGCCCCATTAGGTACTCGATAACAGATATTGACATTGCTGCCCATTTATAGAAAATTATATGTCGACTTTACAATGAAAGAGATACCGAGATTGGTCAAGGACGAATGCCCTTGTGTGTGTGCTGTGCAGCTTCCCAACGATTCCTTCTGACCTCAGTTTCATTCCAGGTCTGAGGTGGTTCTGCCTTAGCCCAGGGCAGGTTCTTTTGTGCACACACCATGCCCCCTTACCCGGAGGCAGCCCTGGTTCTGTCTTTGAGATACTTTGAGATACCTGGTCAGTTGTGGTTCCTCAGCTGGGCCTACAATTCTCACTTAGCCCTCAAGTGATGGGCACATGACTGAGCCTTGCCTTCTATACATCAGGCCTGAGGCGTTAAGGAGCACCAGTCCCAGCTCCTGAGGGACGGTTTATCTTGAGACTTTCGATCATTTTTACCTAAACTCAGGAACACCACTACTTTACCATGAGACAATATCTCATTTTTCACTGTGTTTTTATCTTGAGTGTGAAACAGCTTCAAAAACCATTTTTCTTGTTCCTGGAGTGGGCATATGGTGGCCTCATTCATGTGATAGATCTGAGCCACCACAATATTTCATTTTTCACAATTTATCTGAATCATCTATATTCTCTGGTTCAAAAATAGCCCTTACTTAGATTTCTCTATTTTCTTCTCACTTCCTTTGCCAGCACTAGCAGGTGACTTTCTCTCCTGTCAGAAAGTGCTGTAGACTAGGTGGCCTAATTACAGAAGCTCAGTCTCACTGCCCCAGAAGCTGAAGTCCCAGTGTTGACAGCTATCTTCCTGTTGTGTCTTCACCTGGCCTTCCTTTTATACCCATCTGTGTGCTAACTCCTCCCCGCCCCCCCCCCTTTTTTTTGAGATAGGGCCTCACTTCTGTAGTTCAGCCTGGCCTTGAGCTCAGCAGTCCTCCTATCTCTGCCTCCTGAGTGCTGGGTTGCTGGTGTGAGTCACCACACCCAGCACTGTGGTATGTGGTTCTGATTGCTGGTGGGTGTGAGCCTTCATGCCCAGCATTGTTGTATGTGATTTCTGGGTATCGAATCTAGGC
This sequence comes from Petromus typicus, assembly GCA_004026965.1. Classification (NCBI taxonomy): domain Eukaryota; kingdom Metazoa; phylum Chordata; class Mammalia; order Rodentia; family Petromuridae; genus Petromus; species Petromus typicus. Next base: position 50,373 of record PVIR01005605.1, on the reverse strand, counting down.
CCTTACACTTGCAAGGCAGATTCCAGAACCACTGAGTTAAATCCTCGGCCCCTAACTCCTCCTTTTATGGAAACATCAGACTGTTGTGTGGAGTAGTACTCTCCACATGACCTCTTTCCCCTGTTGTTATCTCTTTAAAGGTCATATCTGTGGGAGGGATGGGGAAATGAGACTGCTAATCAAAGGGTACAAAGGGTATATGCATGGTTAATAATAATGATTAATGACCATGATTATTAATAATGTATCCTATATCTCAAAATTGCTAAAAGGTAGCAGGTAATATTCTTATCACAAATATAATGTGTTGATGAAATAATAGATGTGTTCATTACATTTACTGACTCTACAATACATAGATGAAACTATCACATGTATACCATAAATATCTATAACTATTTCTTCTCAATTTAAATTCATACCAGGGTGATTGAAACATGTGATAAATATTAAAATTATTTAAATAAAAACATACTGTCATTAGTTTCTCCCAAGTACTCCTCTTCACTTTGGATAAACTTATCCCATCATTCTTTCCATGGTCTGAAGCAGCTTTTGTGAGTATCTTCATGAAGTGTGACTTTTTAAAAGATATACTTCAGGCTGCTGCCGAGTGCTATCTAATAGAAAGGTGGGCTCACGAAACATTATAGTGTGTCCTCCTTCACTGGATCTGGCATGCTGTGACTTCTGGCTCTTCTTCAAAATCAAAATGACCACAAAAGGTGCATGATTTGAATTACTCAGGACAACAAGGCTGCCATGATTGCATGACTAAAAGTATAAAAAGGGGCTTCCAGAACTGCTTCAGAAAATGGCAGGAGGGAGAGGATGAGTGTGTGAAGCAAAGCGGCGTATTGTGAGAGGCACAAATGGCAACATGGTTTTACTGTAATGAACTGTTAAAGAACTTAAACACAAATCCTATTTTTCCACTACATCTCATAATTTTAAAAACATCCCATCTCTAAATACAGTCAAGTTCTGAGTTACTGAGGGTTAGGACTTCAATATAAAGACTTTAAAAGAACACAGTTCTGCCATAACACTTACACTGAGAGCTAATTTTGCTCCCAAGAGGGAGACAGACTCCTGTTCATCATGAGCAGCATGGTGAGCAGGCGCCTGCAGAGACAAGAACAAAGCTGGCTGAAGAGCAGGAAGACATCAGTTTGTGCTGCTTCTCAAGTTCTTCTGTGTTCAAGAGTCACACACGGAGCCCGTTGAAAGGCAGATTCTTTATTCCCTGGTCTGAGAAGAACTTGAGCTTTTTCCATTTCAGCAAGTTCTGGGCAGATGTGGATGGTTTGGTTCACAGCCCACACTTAGAGCAACAGAGTTTGATCCTTCAGTGCTGAGTGACTTTCAAAGTCTTGCTTATTGGAAAATTATAAGCTACATTAAGAACCTTTGAGGTGACCTTCAAATAGATAAAATTTCTAATTTGAAACCTGCAGATGCCAAATTCTGCTTTCTGCCTATAGTGAGAAGCAGCCTGCAGCTGTGTTAGCTCTTGTTTAGCTGAACTGGCTCTTTGTGAGCAATCTTGAGTGTCAAAGGACGCCCTTCCCTGGGGTCTTTGCTGAGGACCTTAATGAGCCATTTGACTGGGCCTTCCAGACGTGCTAGCTCTGCTCGGATGGACCCAAGCACAGCAGGCCCAGCACTCTGCAGAGGGAGAGGGGACACAAGGCGGCCTCTGCATGTAATCAGGCTGCTGCCTCTCACAGGGGAAATGCCTCTTGACCCCTGCTGATGTTCTGCCTAAGTAGCTAAGGATTTAGGACCATTGAGAGGATAATATGAATGTATTAAAAGGTCCCTGTCCCTCCATTCAATAATGTAAGGGCTTGTCTTCCATTGTCGGGTGCTCAGCTCTCATTAATGGAACATGAGCTATTCCCAGTCAGCCTTAGGAGAATATATGGAACCTTTTAGCTTTACTGGCTCATTTAGACCATCCCTTCTAACATAGTCCTGCCTTATATCCACTACAACCAGCAGGGGGATCCTTATACACACTGTTTGAGAGGGGATACCAAGAGAGGGTCTTCCTGAGTGGAAACGTTCCTAATCCTCAATTGTATTGCCTAATGACCAATAGACTCACCACCCTCCTGCCATCAAAGAATTGGAGTTAATGTTGTCCAGGAAATGCAGAGAAAATGGTGTTACGAGCCCTCATGGTGATGAGTTTGAGACCTACTTTCCTTCACCTTGGCTTTGAAATAGGTTCAGTAATAGCTGAGACATTTCTAGCCATCATAGAATGCAAATGGATAAATTAAATGTTTTTGGGTAAAAGGAGCTATCATTTAAGCTTGCGTATCTGGAAGTGATGATACCCTTCTTATAAAATGGGCATCACTTCTTCTGCATCATGATTTTCTTTTTCCTTCTTTTCCAGTACCCCTGGCTACATATTTGGGAAGCGCATCATCCTGTTCCTGTTCCTCATGTCCCTTGCTGGTATATGCAACTATTACCTCACGTTCTTTTTTGGAAGTGACTTTGAAAACTACATGAAGACCATAACCACCACCATCTCCCCTCTACTTCTCATTCCCTAACTCTCTGCTGACTTCAGGGCTGACACTCTCAGCTAATCAATACCTAGAATCACTATAACTCAACCCTTTACAGGATTTAGCTTCTCTCTAGGTGGCTGTAAATCTGATGACCATCTGGCCTTCACAGCTTGGGTTAACCTTGCTTTTCCTGGAAGAAAAGAAAATTTCACGTCAGCTCTGCCCAGCAAATACAGCAGGGCCCCTAGGTTTGTTGTTCAGATCCATTCTGTATATTTCATGATGTATCATTCTCTCTGAAGATATTTTTTGACCAGATAAATGTTTTTCTAAAATAAAATTTGCAGACAAGTTGGAGGCTCTGATGACTTGTTTTTTGTTTGTTTGTTTGTTTTTTTGTTTTTTTGGAGGGGAGAGAGGATGTACTTTTATAGTTGAATTAATTTGTTTTCTTCATTCTAAATGATAATAAAAATACACTATTGATACTAGAGTCAGAAACTTCATCAAAGATGTTTTATTGTTCAAGAAATCTCAAATACACAGACCGTATGGATTGGACTGATATGTTATACTCTAGCTTTGTACCTAACAATTAGCACCTTATGTAGTTTAAAATGTATGTAATTCCACGTGAGAGCCTAAACTAGTGCAAGGTGTCACCAAAGAGTGATTAAAAATGAATAAATGAACTGATGAGTTTAGGAGTTACTGGCTGGTGGAATTTCACAAAGTATGTGAGTTGATCCGTTACACACACTGTGGGATGTATGTAGGGATCTGACCAGTGTCATGCAGAATGGATAGTTCTGGGAGACGGCAGGATAATCCAAAGTCCAGGACACTCACGAGGGAAAAGCCAGCTCTTGCAGAGCAGTCAAGCTCATTTGAACTGAGCTTTCTAGTTGAGGAGGCCAGCTGTATGTGAGCCACCTTTCTCTCCTAAATGGGCCTCTCAATAGCACACTCTTAGGAAGAGTGTGAACCTCCCCATCTCTCCCTGAGTTGCTCTCCTAGGGAGTGGTGGTGATGGCACCTGGGGCCTGGTGTGGTCTGAGGTCTGATCACTGGGCCTCCTGTGGGACATATAAGACACAAAGATCTTTCTGTTCAAGGGGAAACCTCTGTCTTAGTCTCTTTTATGCATCTATAACAGAACACAGTGTTTGAAACTGGGTAATTTATAAAGAGAAAGTTCTTATAGCTCTACAGACTTGGGAAATTCAAGGCTGAAGGACTGGCTTCAGCGCAGACCCTGTCTTAGTCGTTTTCTTGTTGTGGAGGCGTAGTACCCAACATTTACAACTTAAAGGAGGGGACGATTATTTTGGCTCACAGTCCACAGGCTCCTAGGCAGAAACAGCATGGCGGCAGGGCGTGGCAGAGGAGAAGCTGTTCATGACACGGTGGCTGGGAAGCAAAATGAGGAGTGGAGGAGACTGAGACACCTGCCCAGGCCATGCCTGCCGTGACCCACTTCTTCCAGACAGACTCCACTTCCTAACAGCAAGTCAACTATATGGCCCCTGTGATTCCGTCACCCTCCCAAAGTCCTGACTGCAAATGATTCAAACCACAACACTCCTCCCCTTATTCCCCAAAGACTCAAACTTATCTCTTTATGCAAAGTGTGTTTAAGAGTTACCAAAGTTTTATCAGAACCAACATTGCTGAACAGTCCAAGTACTAAGTCCCCCTCTGGAACTTAAAGCGAACTCTTAGCTGTGAGCTCCTCTGAAAATAAAAATGAAGGCTAAACATTGGCTACACGCAATGGCACAAGGTGAGCATTCCCAATCCAAAAGGGAGAAACAAGAGGAAAGAAAGAAACCAGATCAAAGCAAGACTGAAACCCAGCAGGGTGAACACTGAAACCTCTAACTATGTGTCCAGCACTTGGGGATAGTCGTAGCAACATATGAATTCCAAGGACAACGTATGAGTTCCTGGGGGTTACCAGGTCAGAAGCAGATGAGAGGGGAAGAACGAGAGACAGACAGATAGATAGACAGACATATGGGTACATATGTGATCAGGTGATTTTTGTCTGTGTGAGCACGTGGAAGGGATTTCATGAGGAGGGAGGTAGGGGTTTCTTCCTGTTCTCAGGGGCAGGGAACATCCTTAACTTTTTTTCCTGTCCGTCTGGGGAAGAACACAGTGAAAGAGGAGAGGAATCTGAGACAGATCGGAGGTGAAAACCCCTCCACTCCATGATGATGAAATGTGGTTCTTCCGTGGTAGGAATCTCCCTGGTGATGAGGAGATACACATTAGGACTGAGTCCTTATTTTTCCCCTACACCATATCTTGCCTATCTAGCTTAATCTATGTCAAAACACTATGAACTAGCATTTTTCAGCAACAGAAATGTATTTAAACAACAAGAATTCAGTTTTTACTGTTTTTAGTGGCTGAGAAATCCAATGTCAAGGCATCACCTGGTGAGGGATTATTCCCATCTTTAGTGCCTCTGTACCGGAGGAGTAATGGATCTTTCTAAGGCCTCTTTTATTAAGGACATTAAACTCATTGATGAACTAATCACCCTGGAGATTAGATTTCAACATACGAATTTGGAAGATACATAAACTTTCACACTGTAGCTCTGTCTCAGTGAATGTTCCAGGCTTGGCTACTCAGCTACTTAGACCCAATGAAGTCAGTGACCACCAGACATCTCCCCCTCCACTGTGCACACACAGCCATGCCCACGTACTGTCTGCAACACCCTCACTGGTCGTTGGACAGTGAGCACTTCACACTGCTTCCACTGCTGTCACCTGAGCCAACATGACTGCTCCTGAGAATTTCCCAATTGCCCTCCCGCAGATGTCTCATCACATGTTCTTGCTTAAACCCACCAGAGAATTCTCACTACACTGGAGATAAATGCTAAACACTTCGCATTGGCCATCTGGGCATACTTTTGTCCTTAAGCTCCTTTGGCTTAACTCTTCTCTTATTGAGCCCCTTTTTCCAAAATGCTAAGTTCTCCGGTCTCCCTCCTGCTATCTGGTCTCTACCAGGAGGCCCTGCTTGGGAAGCCCTCCTGGGCCTACTGCCCTGTGTTGATGCAGAGCCTGCCCCATCTCCAACTCCCATCCTCCATTTCCCACCATCTCTTCTCTGCACTTGTCATCACTTGAGATTGGATCATGTGTTCATTCACTCCTTTACCTGTCTGCAAGTTTGCTGCACTAGAATGCAAGCTTTACAAGAGCAGGGCTTTGCCCAACAGTTAGGCCAGGCACATAACCAACATTTAAAAAATATTCGAAGACTATAGAAAATCAGATCTGGTTGTATGACTGTGTGCATTTGTGTCTAGGACCACATAGTGACCAGTCCTGAGGACCACAGTGGTGACTGCTCTTAGCATTTATAGGCAAATTTGAGATAGGGAGCCTGAGGTGGCTTAACTAGTGGTTAACTTGGAATATGCAACTGAACTGAGTCGGTATGGTATGAGCGTGGAAGGCCCACCTGAGGACTGTCGCAAATAGCATAAAACGAGAACTAGAGAAGAGAATTAGAGAAGATTATTGGATGTTTTCTTGGAGAGGCTTACCATGGGTGGTTTCACTGACATAAACTTAGCTGTTCACTTCTTTTAGGAGAAGCTCGGGTCTTTGCTATTGATGGGAATGGGTTTTGTTCTTGTTACAGGAACTCTAATCTTTGCTGTGAGCATCACTTCCTGGCTGCAGTGTAGATCACTCAGCCTGGTGGCACAAATCTTTCACCCTGCTGGTGCAGACTTTCTAGCTTTTACCACTGGCTTTGGGCCTTCCTGGTGCAGATCCTTGTTATGGACAAGCATGAGATGTTTCCATTTGCTGGATTCAAAGAACTCATTGCCTTGGACTGTAAGCCTTCAGCTCGACTGAGCCAGACGTAGCTATGGGATTCAGGCCCTTGGCTTGATGCTTTGGGTCTCTAGTGCATAGCTAGATCTGTTGCACTTGTCTGAATTTGACTTTTTGGGTGGCTATTATAAAATAACCCTAAAAATTATATATCTCACATTAAATGTGTTTCCCTTGCAAGCCCTGACTAAAATAGAACCTAGCAGATGTTCTCAAATTTTAACAAGCAAAGCATCAGTTGTGGAACTTATTTTTGAAAATGAGCACTCTTGGGCTGGGGATTTAGCTCAGTGGTTCTGGTGCCTGCCTTGCAACTGCAAGGTACTGGGTTCAATTCCTGGTAACCACACACAGCAATGCTGGGTGTGGGGACTCACGCCCAGCAGCAATCAGTACCCCATACCACAGTGCCAGGCATGGTGGCTTATGCCTGGAATCCTAGCACTCAGGAGGCAGAGGTTGGAGGACTGCTGAGTTCGAGGCTGAGCTCAGGGCCAGCCTGAACTAAAAGGCTGGACCTTGTCTCAAAAGAAACTAAAGAGAGAGAGAAAGGAAAAATAAGAACTCTTTCATGTCACCTCAAAGCTCTGATTTTGGCAGGTCTAAGATAGGATAGGACCTGAGATTTCACATTCTTAGGTGGACTTTCAGATTTTCTTTCATACTAGTGGTTGCAGAAAACCCTTTCACGTGGTGTGTGCTCTGTTGCTGCACCTACCCAGTATGGTAGCTTCTAGTTCATGTGGTTCCAGGCTCTCAAATCAGCTTCCTCTGAAAAAAGAGATGTACTATGAATGGAAGGTGCATACTAGATTTTGAAAATAATACAGAGCAAAGTGCAAAATAACAATAGATTTTTATACTAATTACACATCAGAGGGGTAATCTCATGGATATATTTTGTTGAATAAAATGCTTTTTTAAAAAAAATTTGTGTTTTAGTTTTTTGAGACAGAGTCTTGCTTTTAGTTCAGGCTGGTCCTAAACTCAGCCTCAAATTCAGCAATCCTCCTGCCTCTGACTCTTTAGTGCTAGAATTCTAGGTACAAGCCACCAAGTCTGGCATGGTGTTATGTGGTACTGATTAGTGGTGGGAGTGAGTTACCACACCCAGCATTGTGATTACCAGGATCAAACCTAGAAACTTGTGCTTGCAAGGCAGGTGCCTGAACCACTGAGCTAAATCCCTGGGCCTAATAAAATGTATTATTAGAACTAATTTCATTGATTTCTTTGTTTTTAGATGTATGTGCATGTTTGCAGTGTTAAGAATGGAATCCTGGGCCCTGTGCATGCTACACTGAACCACAACTCAGTCTTGTATTTTTTTTTTCTTTTTTTTTTTTTTTGAGACAGGGTCATGCTTTGTAGTTCAGGGTAGACCTGAACTCACTATGTAGCTCAGGCTAGCCTTGAACTCACAGCAATCCTCCTGCCTCTGCCTCCTGAGTGCTGGGATTATAGGGCTGATCCACCAGGCTCAGCATTGTGATATATGGTAGTGGGCATTGAACTTGGATCTTGCACTTGTCAGGCATACACCAGAAAAACTGAGCTAAATCCATGGCCCTTGTATTTTTCTTAGTATGGCAATCAGAAAAAATTAAGTGATATATGGAACTTAGATTATACTTTTGTGGGAGAATATTGATAAATAAGTTCCATGGAACTGGCAGTGCCTCAGGGCCAAAATAAAAGCTGGACTTTGTTCTAAGCACTAATCTTTAGGCTTGACTTCTTGTAGGCAGTATGAAAAAATGTGCCTATGAAAGTTAGCTCAAGAATTGCATTTGTTATGCCTAAATCTGCAAAAGGATTATTTGAAGCTTGTTACCATATGATCATGAGAGTGTTTCATTAGGTATTTCTGATCACAGATGTGGCACATTATTAAAATATCATTTTTATGGCCACCCTGGAGGCTAGGGTTATCTGAATATGGAGAGAGAGACAGCTTGTGGAGCTGTTGTATAAATGAAATTACTAGAAAGCAATGCTTTCAATTGTATAATAGCTCAGGGGGGTTATTCTTATTAAAATGTTTAGGAAGGAGTTTCTGTTCATTTCTGCAGAATTGCTCTCCAAATTAAAAATTTGGCTTGGCCCACCAATAGACCAGAGTCCCAAGAGAAATATGGTTGCCTTTTTTCTTGTCATCCTTATTAAGCTTTTGATGCTGTGCTGATAGGTAGCATACACTGTCTGCATGGAGTATATGTGTTAATGTTAACTGCATCTCTGGAAATGTGTGCACTTTCCTTGATCTACAAGAAGTCAGAATAGGCTTCCACAAAATAAAATGATTTATCAAAAAAAAAAAAAAACTGTCTCACTTTTTGGAAACCAAGCATAATGAAAATTGGCTTAAATAGTTGAAGAAGTGACTATGCAAAAATGAGCTTGTTATTAGTAGACTGAAACCCACTACATAAATAAAACAAAATATAAGCCTTTAAAGAATTCATATGGATAGACACTCATCCAGTCAACAAGAGGGCCAAAGAATGGAGAGTGGTTGCACAAGTATTTCATTTGATGCCTACACATTCAGATACTCAGTGTCAGCACTTTGGTGACCATAACGTGGCCACAGTGATTGTCTAGAAATGTCTGTTTTCACATGGAGCCAAGAGACCACACCCACCAATCCCTGAATCTTTCTCCCCTCTCTTTGGTTTCAGAGCTGTGTCCCCCTGCAAAAATTCTTATGTTGAAACATCCCTACCCTCAATGATGGTATTAGGAAGTGGCACCTTTTGAGAGATAATTAGGTCATGAAGGCAGAGTCCTCACAAATGGGACTAGTGCCTTATAAAATACATCCAAGGGAGCACATCAGCCCTTTCTACCTTGTGAAGACTCGGTGAGAAAACACTGTCTGTGCACCAATAAACAAGACCTCACTAGATGCCAAATCTGCCAGGGCCTTGATCTTAGACTTCCAGGCTCCAGAATTATGGGAAATAAATTTCTGCTTATTAGCCACTTAGGCTACGATGTTTTCTCACAGCACTCCAAATGGACTAAAATACTCTCCAATCACATTTAAACATTCAGTGCATCTGCCAGTGACATATTAAAAGGGTGCTGGTTGTTGTGATTGACACTATAAGGCTCAATGGTTCTTGTAATTTTCCAGTGTCAGAAAAAAGCTGAGGGGAAAGGGTTGGAGGAAAGTGTGTGTTCAGACTCATGTGCGGCCTACTGAGAGAAGAGTTATAATAGCACTTGGGCTGCAGCTGACACCTCCTTTCCATCTCCCTTTCAATCACCTGGGTTAATGGGGTCCAGGGAAAGCATTGCTAATGTCTGACTCTCACCTTGTTTTAACCCTTGGTTTTGAAGCCCCTCCTCCCATTCTTCTCCTGGAAGGGGACTGCCATTGAGAAATTAAGGGGAGGAGTTTAAGCAGAAAAAGGAAGTGGGTCACTAGGAAGTTGAAAATTGCTCATGTTACTTTTCTAATATATTCCCTTTACCTCAATGAGGATTCCCAGGTGGTATGTTGTGAGACAAGGCAAGCAAAGCACTGAACACAGTGCTTGGCCTTGATGAAATGCTAAAAAAAAAAAAAAAAAAAAAGCATTATTTATAATGCTCTGTTGCAAGTGTTTTAAAGTGTAGCATCAACAAAGATCTGATTATGGAGACATAACCAGTGTTTGGTTCAGACATGAGAAAGGAAAAGGGAATTCCAATGAAGAAGAGCAGGAAATTAAGAGGAGTAATGAAAAGAAAAAATAAACACAGAATGAAAATGTTGAAGAAGCCCTTTCCAGAATAGGAGGAATTTGGAGTCTACTGTGGAGAGGTGTTTGTGTCTGAAGCTCTGTGTTGTATTTCAGAGGACCCTGCCTTCTACCTGAGAAGTCGACTCATAGAAAAAGATAGTCAGCAGTTCATGCTACAGTGGGTTGGACCAAGAGGCTGGACCCTAGGATATCAGACGAGCCAATGATTGCTGTCCAATGTAGTCAGGGGTGGGAAGGAGGCGGGTCTCTGCCTGAGGCCTGAGGGAAAAGACTATGGGGTTGGACTACAGAGGGATGGAAGCAGAGCAGCAGGAGAGTTTCTAGAGGACCCACAGCATATTCCTGATCTAGAAGAACAATTACAGAATTGTTATAATTTAAAATGTTTATCAAGATAAACATGGCTATATTATGTTACAAGACTGTAAGGTATGTGGATTCTTGATATTAAACATAATCCCAAAAACCTCATGTTAAGTACTACAGTCACCCATTTCTCCACCATTTAGAGGGACTTTGGAGGAAAGATGTGTGAGACACTGGAGGTGAACAAAGGCAAGGTATCTAGGAACAGTCAGAGGTAGTGAGGAAACCTTTGTGAATAGAGGGAAGGATTTTCTGGAGGAAAGTCCTTGAATGAAGTGATGGAAACTTCAGATCCCAGTCTATGGGATGAGTGCACTCAGTAGAGAGTTGATCAGTATGCATATTGTGTGTGTGTGTGTGTGTGTGTGTGTGTGTGTGTATGTGTGTATCTCTCAAAATTTCATGTGTTTGGAGGTGAGGTCTGCTGCAGGCAGGTGGGGGTGTGTGGCCTGGAAGGTTATACTATTCTTGCTGCAATGGGTTAAGCCGCTTTCCTCCACCATGTCTTGCCACTGTATCTTTCTTGGCCAACCAAGCATGAACTGAATCCTTTAGAACAATAAGACAAATTAAATCTTTCCTCCTTAAAGTTAGGGGTATTGAGTTGCAGTGATGGAGAGTAATACAGTGTGCATGTGCATGTGAGTGTGTGTGTGCATGCGTGTGTGTGTGTGTGTGTGTGTGTGTGTATGTGTGTGTGTGTGTGTGTGTGTATTTATGGAGTCAGGAAAAGCAGGGTTTTAATATAAATAATTTGGAAGCTTTGTAAGGTTAGTTTGAAGGCAAAACCCCACTTAACTGCTGTTACGGTTTATATCTAGATGTTCTCCCAAAGCCTCATGAGCACATAGGTACAGCTTTTGGAAGGTAGATGAATCTAGATGTGTGAATATAGATTAGGGTTATGATAACTAAATTAGTCTGCTGATCATTTTAGCATAGTTCTGAGTACAGATAATGGACCCACCCTGGCTATGAGTGGCACCACCCAATAGGGTTGTAAGAATAACATGGAAAGCAGAGGAAGGCTGTTGGCTTTGTCTACTAGGCTATGGACTGTTTCTCTTCGACCATGCCATTCTGCCTTGCTGCCTTGCTTTAGAGTCAGCAGACTATGGACTGAAACCTCTATAAACTGTGAGCTAAAACAAATAGTTTCTTCTTTAATTCATGCATGTCCCACCAATGAGCAATTACCTAAGACAACAGGACACAAGAAACCAGCTGGAGACAGTATTTGGAAGGTGTTATGGTTTATATCTAGATGTCACTCAAAGAATCATGCACTCATAGGTGGGGCTTTGACAAGGTGATTGAATCATGGGGCCATGATACTCATCAATAGATTACTCTACCGATGAACTTAGTGCTAAATGTGATGTGAAAGGTGAAGCCTAGCTGGAGAAGATGGGCAATGGAGCAGTAACTTGATCTCTCTTCCCTCGATATCTGTATTTTATTCTCTGCTTCTTGATGCCGTACTGTGAATAATTCTTCTCTATCATAACCCTCTTCCACGTTACCCTGCCTTGGGGCCAGCTAACTATGGATTGAAATCTTTTCATACTATGAGCCAAAATAAATCTGTCTCCCTTTAAGTTGTGTGTGTTGGGCATTGTGTCTCAGCAGTGAGTTAGTAACTAAGACAGGAGGTGCCAATTTTAATCCTATAAATACAAGATGGCACCCAAGCTAAGATGTTGGCTGAGAGATGGAATTAGAAGAGAAGAGTTAACATTGTGAATGAATAACAAACAGGAAACCTGATTAGTTGGAGGAGAGCAGGGAAAGGAGAGAGAGAATAAAGGAGAAAGTCAAGTTTTGATTCTGGATATTGAGAGTTGCAGTACAAATAAATCCAAATTGCATTCCTGCCCTGCAAGTGCTGAGCACCAACTGTGACCAAAGGGCCAAGATTGCGGCTTTCAAAGGACATTCACTGTGATGTGGGAAGACTCTAGCCAAAGGAGTGAGTAAAGTAAATGTGACAAGGAAGAGAGCTGGGACCAACAGGTCCCAAGGTTCTGGAATGAGGAGTTAAGCTTAGAGCAGATCTGCAGGGAAACAGCGAAATCAATAGTAATTATCCTCAGAGGTGTTTGCTTTGATCATTGTGTCCTCTCTGCCCAATAAGACTACTTAAACTAGGCCAACACGTGTTACATAAAAAGCCACCTCGTTCTTCCTCATCCTCTGACCAGAACTCCTGTGTAAAAATGTTGTAAGTATTTTTTTTTCTATATCTTTGTTCTCATGTTCTTGAGTTACTAATAAACAATGACAGAGATCTCAGTTTGCCATTGTTCCCTGAAGCTCTTTTCTGCTGAAGAAGCAGTGTCACTGGGCCTCGGAGTGACTGAACTACAGTCTCCTCCTCGAGTCATCTTTCATCCTCTGTGCTACCATTATCACCTGCTGTGACATTGTAATGGAGCACATTAGGCAGACAGGTATAAGAAACAACAAGGCAAAGTAGGTCATAAAAGCCTAAGAGTGGGTAGTTTCAATCTATAGATCTATATAGATCTTAATGGAAAATCAAAACCCAAGGGCATTGGAAAGCCACATATGGTGAGAAGAAAATTAGAATCTCTGAACACTTGACAGTCACCATGACCATGCACTTTTACCCTGTGCTTTATATGCTATTAGGCAGGGTTCACCAGAGAAGCAGAGCCTGTAGGATTGACTGATTATGGGAACATAATGGCTGACTCTGAGAACAGGCTCCCACAATTACAGAAGCCAAAATGTCCCAAGATTGGTTGTCTGCAAGCTGGGGAGTGAAGACAGCTGGTGATGTCATCCAGTCTGAGTCTGGAGCCTGAGGGTGGGGGCGGGGTGGCAAGGGTGAGGTGCAGTGCCTGTGAAGACGTGGGAAACCACGAGTCTGAGGTCCACAGTGGGAGGAGATGGGCGTCCCTGCTCAAGGAGGGGAGGAATCCACCTTCCTTCCCTTGTTTATTCTTATGGTCCTGCAGCGGGTTGGAGGATGCCCATCTATCTTGTCAAGGGCAGGTCTTCTTTAGTCAGTCTACAATTTCATGGATACATTCTTCTGAAATTTCCTCACCAGCACACCACCAGGAATAATATTTTGTCAATCATCTGTGCACCCTTTAGCCTGGTCAGACTGATCCATAAAATTAACCACCACATATGCCTTATCCCATTTAATTCTTTAGTAACCCAAAATATAATGTAGGAGCAAAATCAGAGATAGATAGCAGGAAACAGAGATGGATTTGGTGGAGATAGAAGGGGATGAAAGGATGGAAGATGAGGGAAAGAGAACAGAGGGGAAATTTTAAAAATCAAGATATAATACATACATGGGCCAACTCCCTACATGAATATATTTATTATGAATTGCAAATACGCACTAATAAAAAAGGGAAATAAAGAAAAAATAACCCAATTATATGGATAATGTTAACTTCTTCCTTACACAGTCAGACCATTCATCCAAGGTAAATATCTAGGAAATAGTACACCTGGGGTCAAAATTCAAATCTGTTTTATCTTAAATCTATTGTGAAGTGACTAGCAGATGAATTGATGTATAACCTGCATTATTCTGGGTCTATCATAGCCCTAAGATATTTAAGACTAGTGAAGATTATCCATGTCTTCAAACACCACTAATTAATGAAAAAAGCAATTCTCAGATCAAATTCTGGTACAAATAGGGAACTTTTTGTTCTAAGAACAAATATACAAACAAACATTCTTTCAGAAAGCAGGCTCAGGACTACTCGTACAGCTAGGAACTTGGTGGATTCTGCCTTTTGGGAAAAGTTCCCTTGAGACAGAAGAAATGATATTTCACATGTAGGACTCTGGAACTTGGCATTAGGCAGAATCTGGATGAGTGGCTGTTACAGGCTTGACCATGAACGAAAACACAGTGCTGTTCCTGTGGGCACAGACACAGCACCCATTGGACCCCTTTACCTTGGGGGAGGAGCACTGTCAGCATGTTATGCATGCACCTTGGTATCACAGAGAGGTCACTTCTGGTATTTATCACACTGACTAGCAAGTTTCTCATTTCACTCAAAGCCCATTTCTTTTCTTTTCTTTCTTCTTCTTCTTCTTCTTCTTCTTTTTTTTTTTTTTTTTTTTAGTTTTTTTGAGACAGGATCTACTTTGTAATTCAGGCTGGTCCTGAACTCAGCCTTGAGCTCAGCAATCCTCCTATCTCTGCCTCTCAAGTGCTAGGATTACAGGTGTGAGCCACCATGGCCAGCACTGTGGTATGCAGTACTGATTGCTGGTGGGCATGAATCATCACACCTGGCACTGTTGTATGTGGTTACCAGGGATCAAACCTGTGCCCTTGCACTTGCAAGACAGACACAGGAACCACGGAGCTAAATCCCCAGCCCTCAAAGCCCATTTCTGACACATCCTATACTAATGTTAAACCCTCAGGTGATAGATGAGATTAGAAAAGGTGTTTGTTTTTGATGTAACACCAACTGATTTCTGTGGATAGTGATGTTTCTATTAGAGCAACTACATGCCTCTAGAGATGAGGCTTCAACTAATCCAGTCAATACTCCAGTCTTGGCCTCCAACAACTTTAAAATACATTATGGACATTTAAAAAAAGTAAATCCATATTTTTTACTCCATAAAACCTATAATAGGGATTGTTTCTTTAAATTGATATTAACAACTCTATATTACCATATTATCCTTCTATCCAGAGAATCATAACCATGCAGGAAAAGTACCAGTGACCTCAGAATAACTAGCATTTATTATGGCAATGAATTGTGCCAACTGCTTAGCTACATCCGTGCCTTAATCTTCAAAACAAAGGCAGGAGCCTGTGTCTTACCTGTATTGCATAGAAAAATACTTGAGGTGGACACTTGATAAAGAGAAGAGGTTTATTCTGCCTCAGCAGCCTGGGGGTGAGGTCAGTTGACGCCATCAAGTAGGCCTTATTGTGTGTCACAACAGTGTGGATGACATTGCCTAAGAGGAGCATGCTATGCAACAATGACAAATAGTGAACAGAGAGACCAAATACGGACTGTGGAGTTGCCTCCCTCTGTAACAACTGGCTCTTGCAGTAGCTAATCCAGTCTCGCAAGACCTAAGCTACTTCTCAGAGACAGGCACAAATCTCTTCGGACAGTGATGTCTCTCAACCTAATCACCTCCCACAAGGCCCCACCTCTTAAAGGTTTCAGCACCTCTCAAAACTTGCATTAGGTTACTGAGCTTCCAGCACATGAATTTTTCAGGGACAAACTGAATCCAGCCCATAGCAGCCCATAGCAGCCAGGAGCCATCGTCATATGGCCAGCTACAGAGGAGGAATGTAAGCCATAGAGAGAGCAAGTAATTTCCTCAGATTATACAGGCAGGCCATGGTATGTAAAGAACCAGGGTCTGAACCTCAGGAATAAGGAAGCCTGAAAACCCCGAGTGACCCTGAAAATTGTGAGTGTGGACATGTCATTCATGTGGTTTCAGTCAGGAGAGAGGGAAAGGTATGGCCAGGTTCTATGAAAGATTCTTGAAGGCTTTCAGTCCCGAAGTCTAAGGCAGGGAATCAGGGGCCTCGCTTGACAGCTGCCTCTCATAAGATATCCTCCTAATGGGGACCCAAGCAGGGCACTTCGCTTCCTTTTGTGTAGACAGAGACATTGACCTGAGTCTATTAATTTAAAAACACAGAAACATTGCCCTAGTTTATGGAAAACATGTCTGTAAGAAAAATCACACTCCTGAGAAACCAGTTGGTCTCAGGTATTTATCATTAATTTTCCCCAATTTTCCACTTTATAACTGAGCCCAAAGAGATCAAGATGGCTCTACACCATGAAAAATACAAACACAGGTCTGTGTTCATTGCTTGTTTACAGAAAAGACTTTAAGGAATTACCCTGATAATGCTCTCACAAGACTTCATGGCTTACAGGTAATTTCTAACTCCATGGTCTCTTGTTATTTTAAAAACAAAACCTCCCCTTATATGATTTGTGTCAAAGCAAAATGGTCATCTTCCCTTCCCCGTGGTGTTGACAGAACAGGTAATCCAAGTATTTTATTAGAGTTAGAGCAACCTGACTTGAAAGAGAGAGTGAGGTGAGATCATAGGTAATTTCCTTAAAATACTTCATTCTTCTGCTTTGTATCTGAGGTATCTTGAGTTTTAATAGATTAATATTTCAAGAATTAGTATAAAATATATGGTTTTACTTATTCCTTTCATAATCATCTGCATTTATCTTAAAATTGTCAGTAATTTCTATAAAAAGGTATGTGTCTATATATAGCAATATATGCATATTATTCATAAATGCATATTAAACACACATACTTTAAATTCTATTTTAGACTTAGATAAGTAAATACCTTGCTTTTCTCTGAAGATATTCACCCTCTTCCTAAAGAATTCTCGTGAATTCTTTACTGAGGCTTTACTGAGTGTGACGTGAGCGAGGGTTATATTTAGTGCTCGAGAACTGCCTGCTAGAATGCTCGCCTGTGTGAAATTCATGTTACTATATCAGAACCGAGGGAGAAATTGATTTTTCTGAAGCTGCAGCATTTCAAATGCAAAACCCCTTTGATCTGGTTACTTCTAGGGGAAGTAACAGTTGGGAACTTATGAATGGGAAGGGCTATCGAGATACATGGCTCCATGTTGGCCCTTGTCTCACGGCTACTGCTAGTCCTGGTGGAAGCTTAGTCATGAAGATGAGATGTCGGAAAAGCCTCCCCTTGCTGCCAGCTCGTTGCTGGGTGTTCAGGGGGTCCTTCCTTAGAGGTTGGCACAGTCTTATGCTAATTTATTTGTATCCTCTTACAGAATCCCCAACCTCCCCAGAACCTTCCTATTCCTATTTGTGAGTGAACCACTGCAAAAGAGGCATTTCGGAGACTTTTAACAATAACAGTTTCTCTTCAAAAACCTGGCATATTGACACTCTGCAACTATTTGCCTTTATTTCTACTCTAAATATTTTTTTTTATTTGACTCCTGTGTCTCCAGCTAGATTGCAAATCCCCTGAGTTTGCTCTACCTTTTTAATATATTTATATATTTTCAGCAACAAGCAGAGTGCTACAAAGGTGATAGACAATGAGTTGCGATATTGCAAAAGTTTTGTGGCTAAGGTGTTTTCTGTAGTGTGCAGCTTCATGTGGACAAGAACTGCACATTAATCATCTTTACATCTTAAATAACATCCAATTCAATTTATTGCTTAAAGGAAGTTATCAGTTGTAATCCCTGGCTTTGTATTAGCCTGGGGAAAATGACTTATCCTTGGAAAGACTGCAGTGAATGAACCACTTCTGTGATCATCTTACACTAGAGCAATGTTAGAAAACGAGGAGAGAATGGTGCAAAGTTAATTGTGATATCAGTTTAAATGGATTAAGAAATGCCTTGCAGGTCAGTGGAGCACAGTTCTGGAAGTGTCTGTGGATGACAGATGTGTAGGCCACAAACTGAAGAGGGAAGAGTCATCCTGGATGGGAATGGCACCAACCAATAGGCTTATAGCCTGGATGGAATAAAAAGGGGAAGAAAGAAGTTTTTCCTTTTACTTCTTTGGAAGAGCTCTTGTCTTTGCCGCTGCCTTGGATATTTGTCTTCATTTGCTTCAAGCTTCCAGCATAGACTTTTCCGTCTCCAGCGCAGACCATTTGTCTTTCCAATGCAGGCTCACATCAGACTCTGCAGTGACTTTCGGCTGCACCCTCCAGCACTCCAGTGCCCAGATGGCCATTTCTTTCTTCTGCCCTGATTGAGTCCACCATTGCCAGCCTACTTATATCCTTCATGTATTTTATATGATATTAAATCTGTATATTGTACGTATATTACATTTCCAAAATTTCCCAGATCAGGCAGCAGCATCTAGTGAAGGCTTCATGCTACATCAACTCATAGCAGAAGACCAAAAGTGAGAGGCCACATGAAAAAGACAAAATACACTATGTATACTGTACACATCCAGTAAGCATACTAGTATATGTGTACTGTACACATCTAGTATACGTACGCCTCTGCCTTCATCCCCCTGTCCCCCATCCCACTGCCTCAGGCCCATTCATTGCTCATCCACAGGGCACCTCAGCCTCCCGTGCCCCTCATGCCTCAAGCCTCATTACCTGCTGCCTCTGCTCAGTGCACCCTGCTCCCAGGCACTTATAAGGGACCTCTCAGAGAGGCCATCCCTCACTACTTCCTCCTGTAAAGTAGCATCGTCACAACCCATGCCCATCTTTTCTTTGAACTTCATAGCACTCATTTGCCTCCTATATCTTTTGTTGATCTCTCTAAAGATTCTTGTCAAATCATAGTTCATAATATTTCTTCCAAACATTGGACAGGTGACCAGAAATGCTATATAAAAAACAAGTGCTATCTAAACAACAAATGCTACACAAGGAGAAACAACATAAACAACCAAAAGCTTCATAGAGAATCTCTTCCAGAAAGCAGATTGGACCCAGGCCCCTTCATCAAATGCCAGGATTTAAGTATGGTTTTGTAGTTAGGAGCATGGGTTTTGCTGCTTAATCACTTAGGAGAAGAGGCTTATTTTGGTTTGTGGTTTCAGAGGTTGCAGTTCATGGTTGGCTGGCTCCAAGGCAGAAACATCATGGCAAGAAGGCATTGGAAAGGAAAGCCTCTCAAGCCATGACAGCCTAAAGGAGAGATCAGGGGAAGAACCAGAGGCAGCTACACCCTTCAGATGCATGACCCCAGTGAACTACTTCCTCCAATCAAGATCCATCTCCTAGCAGCTATGAACTCATCAATGCATTAATCTAATGATACAGTTAATGCTCCATGACCTAATCATCCTCCAAAGCCTCACCTCTGAATGTATGACCCTTTATTGAGACATTTTAAAACTTAAACCATACAAAGTGTACTGGTCAGTTTAGAGTTGGGTTTTCTATGTGCAAACTTTCACTTCACTGTTTACCCATGGGAACACAAATAACTTATTTTCCCCATATTTTTGTTTTTTTTAAAAAACTGATTTTATTGGTACACACATAATAAGAACATTTATCACAAGGAATTTGTTCCTGTACCTAATGTATCTTGATTCTTCTTTTTTCCATTCCTTCTCTTTCCTTCAACTCCTCTTCCCCTTCTTATTTATAAAAGCTTTGTTTCCATTTCCCCTTCTATTTTGTGCTTTCCCTTCCTTTCTTTCCTCCTCTTCTCTTCCTTCTTCCCCTTTCTATTTGAACATTTTCTTCCTAATATCTATTATATATTTGGTCCCTATTTACCCTTTCTGTTTTTCAGACCAGAGAAACAATGTGATATTTAAACATGTGTGTTAGATTTATTTCACTAGATTATGATCTCAAACTTCATCCACTTACCTAGAAATGCCTCAAGTTTATCTTTTATGCATACTTTTATTTGTGAAATGAGATTTTATACTATAGGATTTAGAAGGCTAATTACATGTGAATGATACATGTTAAGTGCTTAGGCATGTAGCAAACCCTGGGTGTACACCTACTATTAGTGACAGCTGTATCTATGCTGTCTTCATTAGCATTGGTGCCTAGTAATCTAATTAATTTGAAGGATTCTTTCTTTTTCTTTCTTTCTTGTTTGTTTGTTTCTTTCTTTTCTATTTTTTTTTAGCTTTTTTGAGACAGGGTTTTTCTTTGTGGTTCAGGCTGCCCCTAAACTCACTATAGCCCAGGATAGCCTGAAACTCACAGAAATCCTCCTACCTCTGCCTCCTGAGTCCTGGGATTACAGGGAGGAGCCACTACCTCCAGGATTGTGATATGTGGTGATGAGGATCAAACTCAGGATTGTCTTGCAAGGCAGATGTGGGAATCATTGAG
The DNA here is from genome assembly GCA_004026965.1 of Petromus typicus. Lineage (NCBI taxonomy): Eukaryota > Metazoa > Chordata > Mammalia > Rodentia > Petromuridae > Petromus > Petromus typicus. The sequence goes on along the minus strand of PVIR01005605.1, from coordinate 30,000 downwards.
CTAAGCCCTCGGCCCTTGAACTTTTCTTTGTCAGGTTCATTGTCCATTTCTTATCTTTTGACAGCCTACTATACACTATATGTTGTTCTAGAGACTGAGGCTATTGGTCATTTTATAATCTATTCTGAGGATAGAGATAGTAAACAATAAAAAATGATCTGGTAGTAAGTGATGAGAACTTTGATAAAAATAAAATGGTGAGGAGATGGGAAAAAGTAAGGGAGTGGGAGGTTCCTTTAGGTCACATGATCAAGAAAGTTGTTCTGAAAGGCAGCTTTGAGCTGTTACCTGAATGACAGAGGCAGCAGTAAGTCAAACTCATGGAATATAAACTGTCAGGCCCAGGAGTCAGCTGATTCAGGGCCCTGAGTGGTGTGTTCGAGGAGCAGAAAGAAGGCCGTATGTGTAGTTGAATGAATGTTATAGGAAGAATGGAGGAAACTGTGGTCAGTGTAGGCTGTCTTCACTGTAGGCTGAAACAAGGGTTGAGCATTTCTTAAGAGGCTGTAGAATCACTAGAAAGTGGCTGGCATTTTACAGAGGCAAATAGCATTTCACAAGTTCCTTCTGGTTGCTGGTGGAGTGTGGATTACAGAGAGGAAAGCACAGATATATTATCATCAGGAAATAATGACAAGCACCCCGTGTGAGGAGTGATGGTGATTAAGGCCAAGCATCTTCTACTACATGATGTCTAAACACAGCTCTTGGTCCCAGTATGGATATGGGGCATCAGACATCAGCCAGGATGATGCTGGCTAAGGGGAACTTCACTGACCACCCCAGGAAAGTGTTGGCTTATCCTCCCAGGCCTCTTGTCTTTTTTCACTCTGTGAAGGTCTTAATGTAAACTTGTAAAGTGATTTTTGTGGGAAGAAGAAGGAGTGAGGCAAACACTCTTACTATGTAGGATATTCTCCTGCAGTTCCTGGAGATATCCAGAAAATAAGCTAAAATCGTGTGGAATCTAAAGGGAGAGAAAAATGGTATCTGTCCAAAGGCCAGCCAAGACTCCTGTGCTGAGAATGAACCGTGTTTCTATTGGCTTCTCTACTGCAGCTTAACTACAGGAAAATCAATTTGTTTTAGGAATCTTGGATAAAAAACACGTAGAGACTTTTTCCAAAGGTTCAAAACAGGGAACCCCCCACACACATTTGGTATATTCTGCTGTGAATGAAAAGTTATATTTCACATTTAATAATCAGTCACAGGATTGGATGAATTTCCTCTCTGGATCCAAGGAGCTGGAAGCCAGAGGCATTTTGTGTGTGTGTTTTTGCTGCTTTAATTCACATCACCTGATATATACTGTGCTTTGAATACTCTTCAAAATGAAAGAAAAAGACCAACTGTAGTTACTGTGGACCTCTTTCCTTCTGGACATTCAGAAGAGGTATGCACTCTTGCTAATAGGATGTGAGCCTCTGAAACAAAGGCCTTTGACCATCCTGTGCCAGTTTCTCCTCCATTTGTCTGTACAAAGTCGCCTGCTGAGGAGCCTAACCTAGATTCTTGGGTCAAAATAAAATGCTAAATTAATTTGATTTGAGGTACAAAATAACATGTTGGTATAAGAATATCCCAAATATTGCATGGAAAAATTCTTATTGCATATCCAAAATAGAAATTTAAGGGGTAATCTTGTAGTTTTACTTGCTAACATGGTGACCCCAGCTTGGGTGGTTGGGAAATAGTCCCAGCAGCAAGGGCCACTTCAGCCACAGTGTCCCTGGGACTGCCTATTTCTGATCTACTCCTCTCTGCAGAACTAGACCTGCCAACAATGAACATTGTTGGAACAGCTCCCTTTTTATACTTTACTGATATCTCAGTTATATTTCATGACTCTACTTAGGATATCCTTTCTATTCTTTACCCTAGAGTAGAAGCCACTATTTATCCATCTCTCCATACATTTACCCACCCATCCCTTCATCCATCCACACTTTCACAAGTACTTATAGGCCAGCTCTTATGTTATACACATTACAAAACAAATCTGTAATGTTCCTGAGAATATGCCACATGAATGCTTCAAGTTCTGTTTTGGAACTGACTTCTTGGAAGCGTCTCCAGACCGTAGGAAACTTGCTGTGATGAACAGAGTGGCTCTGACCCCAGGATCTCTAGGTCTGTCCAGCTCTAGCCTACATGCCTCGTATGCCTCTAGTTGCCCTGGAACCAATGTCTATGCTGAAATGCTGTACAGGGTAGCCAAAAGCTACGCTGAACTATCCTCACATACAATTAGGGAAGGTTAATTATGGAAACAGACATCAGTAATAGGTATAATCACATGGGAAGTTTCTTTACTGTTCAGGTCATAGTTCTGGGCTGAGCAAGAGGTAGGTTCCTCTCCAGGATGCTCAGCCAGGGACTTGGACTGGCAGAGCCTTTTCCCTCTCAGTAAGTCATTTCCAAGATTGCTCTGGGACTATCACAATCCCAGCCGGTCAGAGAGGACGAGACCCAGCCTTGGAAATGGCCCATAACATGCCCCACCTCTTAATATCTCCTGGACAAAATACATTTCCCAGGTGGCTAGCCACAGGCTACTCTGAGTTGTAAAGAAGACTATGCTCTACTTCCAGGGAGAAGGTGAGAACACAGATTCCAGAAACTTTCTGAGCCTGTTTTCTAATTAGTGAAATATCCCGCGGGTTGCCTTTCAAAACTAGTTGGGAAAATCTCGAACCCTTCTCAGCCTTCCTCCTGCCTTCTTCCTTCGGGGAGAGATGGGCCTGGCCTCTCTGCGTCATAGATTCGTGTTAAGCTCGCCCTCAGGCCTGGGATCCCTGCCAGGAGAGGGCCAGTGGCCAACATTCCCCACAATATTTGGCACATAGATGCTGAGATGTTTGCTTCCAGGAAATCGAAGTGGAGCTATTTAGGCATGCTAATGCTAGGCATGGAAATGCTCTCCAGAGGTGTTCTGCTCTTGGTCACAGCCATACGCAGTTCCAATCTCCACTACTGGGTTCTGGCTGCCGCGGAGGCTCCCCGCGGTTGCCATGGGAACGGTCCACTCACAAAGCGCCCTTCTTTGGGCCGCTGAACTCCATTCCTATTCTCGCTGCCAGCGCCTTGTCAGATGCTGCCATGGGAACTGCCCAGGTGCCAGCGCCTCCCTCCAGCCTACCCTGCAGAGTGCCTGGGGGCATGAGGTGGGGGGCTGGGCTGCCCTGCTTCGGTGGAGAAATACATTCAAGTTTCAAACGACCAGCCGCCAGGAAATGTGCTCCTTGGGCATATCCTAGGTAGTCTAATAGTGAGACCCAGTAGCAGGCGGAGCAAGTCCCTCAGCTGCTTTCACTCCTCCAGGGGCGGGTGAGTGGATAGCGGGAGGATCGCCAGAACGACCCTGGGTCGGTCCAGGTAAAATGTGGGCTCTGAAGCATTCCCAGAGAGGAGCATGTACAAAAGATGAATTCATTTAACATTTAACTCGCTTTAGATTTCTTGGATTCAAAAGTGGGGAAGACTTAAGGATGTTTCCCCAATGCACAGCAAATCCTACCTACACCATTAGAATCATTGTGGATTGTGTTCTGCCCTGAAGACTACAGCTGGGATGCTCTGAGAAGAGGGAAATCTTCACATTTACCTTCACGCTTGTGCCAAAGAACATTCCCTTCTGTCCCCTATATTACTGTTCCCTGGGTCAAGCGTCGGTGCTGTGGCTCGTCCTGTGTGTGAGGGGCACTCCTTCCCTTCTGCATCGAAGCTGGCATCCCCTTCTAAGCAGAGGCCACTTTAACACCTGCCTGTCTCTGCTCCCTGCAGGGCTACCCCATCCTAGGAAACCACCCAACCCAGAACAAAGAGGAAAGGCTCTGCCAGGCCTACAAACAGATATGGGGGACTCAGACAGGAGGCCGTCTCTGGACCCAGACCTGCCCAACTTGGACTTGATTTTGGCACTTGGCTGTGAGAGGTTAGCTTATATCTTTGGGGCCTTCACAACCTCATCTCTTAATAGGGAAAAAGGAATAGCTACCTCATGGGACTGGAAGGAATGATGTTAAGCACTTTCACATAAGAAATGCTCAACAATGTTATCTTCTGGTGGCAGCCATTGCAATAGCGGCAATACAATTGATAAAAGTTATATCAAACTATTACACTGAAGCCTGAGTGGCCCCAGTGGCAGAGCATGCAACTGCCTCGAGTGGCCACAGAAGTCTTAAAATTGCTCCCCATCGCTTATAGGGAGAACCCAGGAGAGGCTCCCCCACCTCTCACATCCACGTGAGTCATGATGGGAAACCTGAGAAGCGCAACAAACAACATTCAACGTAGTAGGAGAATTCGAGTGGTGACAGTCAAGACCGGAAGCATACCCTGCCTCTGTACTCCAGTCTAGTGTGCATGGGAAGAACTGTGAAGAGGGAGTTTCTGCAGACTGAGGGTCCTGGAGCAGAGGGCTGGGCTGACTGAGAGGAAGGTGCAGCCATTCTAGCATTCTTGGAAAGTTCTGGAACATTCTGGTCGGTTGTGGGATGCCTTCCCTGTGGGTGAACCCAGAGGACAGGAAGAAGTGCACAGCATTGGTTGTGAGGAAGATTGGGGCTATTGCTGTGTCTGTCTGTGAGACGGAAATGTCCTCTGACGCAGACTATGGCAGTCTTCTAACTATGTCTGGAAAGGTTGGCCCTATCCCAGATAGTCTGGGATGCCAGACTGCAATTAATATCCTCCCAGATAGAAGCTAGGCCTTTATACTACAAGTCTTTCCCTGGAAAGTCTGAAGAATATTAAATGTGGAAAACCAGTACCTTCTGCCCTTCCCCCTCCACCATTGTTATGTCTTCCTGCAGGTTATCTTTTACACAGAGTCATGGGCAAGCTTTATTTGTTGAGGAATCAAAATTCCTTGACTCCAAATTGTGTCAAGATCTGCAAGAAGCAGGCTTTGTGGTAGTGTTTGACAGAACCAGCCATGAGCATGTCCCCAGCCACTCAAGAATGCTCTGTCACTCAGGACCAGTGGATCCTGTGGGGATGGAGAAGATGGGGCTACAAAATGCAACACTGCATCCACAGAACAGCTGGCTCTGGTGCTTTCTCCTCACTGACTATCTGAAACTATGGAGAATCAAATCCTGGCCACATTTCCCTCCCTAGATTCCTACAAGGGGGCAGCTTGTTAACAAAGGCAGGTCTGAGTCTACTGTCCTGTTGGACAGAACAAATGTTCTCTGTTGAGCCATTTTTCTACCACTCATTTCTGTAGAAGACTGGATGCCATCACGTGGACTCCACACATCCCTTTAACAGCTGCCCTGCACTTCCGGGACCACTGACGAGGGACAGTGACCCACTAACATCTAAAATCCAGGATCCTTTAGGCTGAAAATTTCCTTGGTCTTTTTCATTTCACTGATGCTTCATCTCACTAAAGAGGCCTGGCAGCAGGTGGAGGGTGGCTGTACATGCTTTGCATATTTTTATGCACACTTCAAGTGCTTAATAAATATGGTAAATTCCTAAATAAGAACTAAAATAGCCAGCCTCCAAAGAAGGAAATGGGCTTGTGTTATAGCAGGGTAATAGGATGATGAGGTGAACCTGGGTGGAGTCAGCAAGCCCTCGCTATCTACCCAGTCAATCTTCTGTTGTGCGTGCATGATCACAGAGCTTCATTATGTATGCAAAAAGACATCATTTCCTCCAGTGCCAAGAGAGCACACTTCATCTGCATTTTGCAGATGTGAGTAGCGTAGTAATGAGAAAGCAGGAGATTTGGATGCAGGTGGGTCATGATTTGAGCTGGGAAAGGGGTCCTGGGACAAAGGTAGGCCACTTGGGTGCCCTGATCCGCATACAGCATTCCCCTGCCTGTCCCCCAAGTGGAGCTAAGAAGGATCAGCCCAACTTGCGCAGCTCTGCAGAGCCCTAAGGCTGGGTAGTGGGTGCTGAGCCTGCACCTCCAAGCCCCTCAGAACCATGCTTGCCTTCCTCCTCACCAGGAGCCTGTCAGAAGGGCAAGCAGGGCTTCTGGATCTCATTAGGCCACAGCTGCGTGCAGCCTGGACCCCGGAGTGTGGGCCTGGTTTCCATCACCTGACTGTTGATTCGGCCTGTAATCATCATCAGAGGGCACATTCCAGGTTCGTGGTTTAAGAGAAAGGCATACTTCTGTATGCAATTGAGGAGGCATTCCATCCTGAGTGGCTAATGGTTCTCTGCCGCCCAGCTGTGCTCCTCCTCCTGTCTGCATTTGCTCTTGCTCATGGCTTTGATCGAAGAAGCAGGCTGGCAGGATTCTGGGAAGGCATGCCCCTCTCGCAGTCTGGGTTTGCTGAGAGCTAAAAATGCAAACGTGGCCAGATGAATGTGTGCTGTTGTTTGCAGTGGAGATCCCTAGGGAGCCCTTGGGCTCTGCATCTTTATTGGAAACACCCAATAAATCACCAGCCTCCAGCGTCCCTGTTGTTTTAGTGCAGGGCCCTTGATGCAGTCTCCTTCAAGCCGTCAGAGTTCCTCTGATCACCTTGCTGCTTACAGTTACACACCAAGAAAGGTTTCACAAATGCCCAGCCTATACTCATGGAGCCTTAAGGACACAGGAAGATCTGTTTGTTCTTTCATCACAGAGGTAATTTCTCAACACACACATGGACTCTGGGCACAAAGATGACACTGAGACACCCTTTATTGGAATGGGGCATCATCTGTGTCCAGCCTGGTCTCCATTCACACATATCAGACCTTTTCTTGTCTTTGTAATGATTCTGGGGATCAAGACCATGCCCTTGTGAATTCTGGGCAGGCACTCCACCCCAGAGCCACATTTTCAGCCCTTTTAATTTGAGATCTGGTCTTGCTATGTTGCCCAAGGAACTTTCAGTCCTCCTGCCTCAGTCTTCTAAGTGCTGGGGCTACACATTACACCACAGCTCCCAGACTCACATGAGATTTTCAAAGTCAACTGGCTAAGGCTTTAGGGGTACCTAGGGCAAAAAATCAAAACAAAACAACAACGAATGGACTCTGAGCGAACTGAAAACTAACATTTCTGCAGGTTGTTACCAGTGTAGGCAGTAACAATTATAACCGAGACATCATTGATGTCTGATAACCGAAGAGTGGCAGAATGTCTGCTGGGCAGTCACAAGAAAACTAAGGTCTTTGTGTTAAACAGCTTCATAAAAAAAATAATCATTTTAGCTACAGGCAGCCCCTCTGTCACTAAAGGCCAACGAAGCCCAGCTCTGACTCACAGAGAGCCCTGCTTAGCTCAATGGCCATGAACACAAAGGACTAGTGCCAGCCATGTGGGCCAGGGACAACACATCAGGGCTGTTTCCTGGGTTCAGAGACCTGGGTTAAGTTTGAGACCAGTGGATGTAAAACAATTGCAGTGATCAGGGCAGGCGCTGTGTCGACAGTGGAGTGCACAATGCACAGACAAAACTGTACTATCCTGAAGTGGAATCAACATCATATCCTTGGAAAAACGTTCATTTTGACCAGTGAGATTGCCATGACCAAAGGTCCACCACAGAGGATAGTGACATGCAACAAGAGGGCTGGTCACTTACCCTTGGCCATGGATGTCATGACTGCAGTCAATGAGCTTCTGATGAGCAATTCAGTCTAACTAATCTGATTTTGTCTGAACTTGACATCCTCATACCATGAGTTTCCATGATCCTTTGACAGGTAAGAATGCTAGATCTTAAGGCACTTTTCTCATCATTTCTCATTGTTACATCTGCCAGACACAATGTTCACCTGATGAAAAGGTTAGATTTCTAACTGCAGGCATCCGTGACTTCAGAGGACCCAGTAGAGAGAGGAAGTGAAAGGGCTAGAATTTGCCTTAAGTTGTTGCAAAGGATAAGAATGGTTTCTTGGTTGCAAGCAATCAGAGGCAGGTAGCAAGAGGGACTCAGAAACCTAGGCAGGGACACCTTTTAGAATAACAGAACCCTGAAAGGTATCACTTTACTGCAAGCTGTATGCATATCATTTAGTTGGTTTCCAGACTCAAAATGCATCATTGAATTCTACCTCATCTCTTCTTTGATGGAACCTCTATACCAGCTGAGTGGTCCAAATGGGGGCCATCATCTCCATATCCCTTGTCAGAATCCCCTTGAGGGAGGACCTCACTCAGTCATGGCTGATGGCATGTGGCCTGTGGGAAGCAGCTTCAGTGTAAGGGCACTCGTATCAGGAATTTACAGCCCTGGTTTTTTTTTTTTTTTTTTTGCCAGAGATATACTGGCGCCAGGAAGCCTACTTTAAGCCCTACACTGACTTTTTCCCCCCTCTCTTCCCTAAGGGTTACTGTCTAGTTTCTCCTCACATTTCCCAGAGATAGCGTGGAGAGCGATATGCAAAGCTGACTTGTAACCTCCATTGTAATGATAACACATTAGCAACAAGTTCTAGTCACAGCAGATGTTTTACCTTTTTCTGAATACTGACCCAAAACAAGATATTGTTAAGACCAAAAGGTGGGTAACAAAAGGTGGAGACATTAAGCAGACTGACACCAAACTATTTACCTAGTTGATTACAACCTATGATTGTAATCTCTGCACATAGTCATTGCTGTAAGAGTACTACAAAAGGAGCACTGAGAATAAACCTGGTACCTCAGCCTCAGCCTTAGCCTTCAGCCTGTGGTTTACTGTGGTCCTCTTGACCCATGCTTTATCTCTCTTTATTTTTTACTACTATTATTTTCCCTTAATCCTGGCCCTTCAACTTGAGCTTGCTTTGTAGCCAGCAGGCCTTGGCAGTGGCCCAAGATTGATTGAAATATAGCTAGTGGGGTAGAGGGGTTTCCTTTAGCAGGGAAGGAAAAGAATCTAGAGGCTAGTGATGGTTATGTTAGTCAGCTTTCTGTTACCATAACTAATATCCATGATAATATAAAAGAGAAATGCTTTATTGTGCTTCATGAGTTTGGGGATTTCAGTTGGTGATCTGTTGGTCCTCTTGCTTTGGTCCTGTGGTGAGACAACTCACTTTGGCAGGAATGAGTGTCGGTAAAATTGCTCACCTTATGGCCAAGAGCAAAAGCGAGGCAGAGAAAGGAGGTAGAGCCTCATACCCCCAATGACTGGTAACCTATCATGGGCATCCACCTCCTAGAGTCTCCACCACCTCTCATTCTATCACCCTGGGGCCTCGGAGAGATACTGAAGAGCCGTAACAATGTTCATCTTCCCTCTTTCCTGTGGAAAAGAGTCCCCCATCTTTCAGTGAGAATAAAGCCACAATGTAGAGAGAAGAAATGCTAAGAGCAGTTGGATGGTTCTGTCTGATTAGCCCAAGAATCATTTTGGTTACATGAACCAATGTGTTCCTCTTCTTGTCCAAGTTCATACCATATTTTTTGATATTATATTTGCTTACAATATAAGCATTTCTTAGTATTTGTCATATCATGTTGCTATTTTTTCTGGTGCATAGTTTTGAGTGCATTTTGGCAACTAAGCATTCATTCAGTCCAGCAGCTCTCAGCATATAGAGTTGGCCTTCATATCTCATATTGGAAGGCAGAAGGGCACGAGAGCAAGAAGGCTGGGCTTGCTTTTATAACAGGACCATTCTTACTCTCATAGCCAACCTCTGGTGACATCACTAATCCGTTCATGACCTAATCACTTCTTAGGACCATCTCCCATTGCCTTGAAGAGTAAGTTTCTAAAATATGGTCTTTGGGGAAGACATTGAGACCGCAGCATCCTCAGAACGAACTTTGATCTGGAAGTGGCTTTCCTCTCTTCTTTGCAGTGTTAGGGATTGAACACAGGCTCGTCATGCTGAGCTACATCCCTAGACTTCTTTGTTTATTTTTAATTTCGAGACAGGGTCTTGCAGCATTGCTTAAGCAGGACTTGAACTTTGGCCCTCGTGCTTCACTCTCCCAAAGTGCTGAGATTACAAAGCATGTGGCTCTGTGTCTTACCAAGAAGTAATTTTCGGGGCATTTGGGGAGCTTCTGCACCTACCTGTTCACTTACACCTCCCTGATGTCCAGAGGGAGCTCTGTGCCTTCCTCCTTCCCAGGCACACCAGCCTCAACACCAGGAAGCTCTACCAATGGTTCTACTCATTATATCTTGCTCCACTGCTGAAGTCCCTCTCAGGTCCCTTCTCTCCAACTCCGATATATCCTTGGTGGAATTCTCACAATATATCTTTTAAAACCCTCTCCTCTCCAACCCCTCTCATGTGAGGGGCTAAGCCTCTAAATGCTGCTTCACCATCTATCCTCTGTCTGCTCACTGGTCTTTGCTGGCAGCATGTCTCAGCTCAAGGCTGGACCCCTAAGGGACTTGTCCTCAAGATCTGGGTGTTAAAGACTTGGTTCTCATCTGTGGCACTAGTGGGAGGCTGGGCCACCTTTAGGAGATGGGCCTAGTCAGGGTTAGGTCCTTGAGGCCATGCGACCTCACCTCTTCCTGTCTCTCTCTGCTTCCAACCCCTTAGGAGATAAACAGGTCTCCTCTGTCACACACTGTCACCATGAGCTACTGAGCCAACAAAGTTTAAAGTAGCAGGGCTAAGGGACCATGGCCTGAGACTTCTGAAACCTGGAACAAAATAAAACTTCTCTTCCTTTATCTGGGGCATTTCACTGCAGTGACTGAAAGCCTAAACAGTCCTCTTATTCTCTCTTTTCTCTGCTTTTGTAAGCATTGGATTACTGTTGAGTTGTTCGTTATTCCTTAGAACTCTGTGAGCAGAATGATCTTTTTTACTACCTGATGGAAGGAAGTCATATTGGCCATCTAGTACTGTGTCTAGCCTTCAATCGAAACAACAATCAGATGCGTTCTGTCACAGAATATGAATGGGAAAAGGGAAGTTCCTGTTACCAGGCCATTCTCTGTTCAGCTGCCCAGCTGCTATTCATAGAGCATCTCGAGTGTGCAACCGGGACACATTCTGGAGGTGCGTAGCTGAACCCAGCAGGATTTACTTTGGACAAGCCCACATTCCGAGACAGGGACAAGCTAAACAGACTATGAGGATGCCGCACAATAGGAGCACCAAGGAGATGAGGAGCAGTTGGTGGGAGGCTGTGCCAGGCTGTGCAGGGAGGAGGGTGCCCCAGAGCCTCAGGGCTCTCACAGATCACTGATCCTCCAGAAGAAGCTCCTGGACAGAAGTGTGGCTGCCAACCATCCTGGGACAGACAGGTGAAGGCGCGGGAGCGGACTTGCCTGGGGTGTGGCGGATCCTCAGGCCACTGCGGGGTGGAGGGTGAGGTCTGGCTGGCCCCTGCGCTCTGTTCACGGGAGGAGCTCAGCACCTTCACTCCGCTTCGTCTGCTTCCTTTTGCCTCTGATGTCTTTCCATCCTCTAGGTCTGCTCCCCCGTCTTTTCAGTTCCAGGGATGGAACTCAAGGCCTCACGCAGACACATTTCAAGGCCTTGTGCAAATACTATGTTACTGAACCATCCCCTGAACCCTTTTCATTTTTTATTTTGAGACAGAGTCTTGCTAAGTTGTCCAGGATGGGCTCAAACTTGTGATCCTAGGATTGTGATGTGAGTTTGAGGCTGAGCTCGGGGCCAGCCTGAACCACAAAGCGAGACCCTGTCTCAAAAAACCTAAAAAACAAAAAAAAAAAACAAAAAAAAAACTTGTGATCCTCCTGCCTTAGCTTCCCAGGTAGTCAAGATTTTAGGTGTGAACCACCATGCCCAACTCTTTGCAAATATCTGTCATTTCCATGTGTGTGTGAGACAAGACACACTTCCTCAGAGACTGTCTATAAGACACTAGGACCTTGGCTTGGCATCTGTGATTATATTGAAAGCCTGAGGTATTCCCTGTAAACACCAGCCTCCTCTTTAGTCTCACAGATTCTGAGACTCTGATCAGTGTTTCCAACAGTGCTTTGGGATTAAAAAGACTGGTATGGATTTTCTTTTTCCACAGATACATTTCCTAACTCTGGCTTAGTCCCTTAGTTGCGATGCAGAATAGCTGAGGAACTCGAGGCAGATCATTTAACCTCTCAGAGCTTCCCTTTCTTGGCGACAATAATAGTCCCTTCTCTGGCTGTTGTAAGGATGAAAAGATTCAATGTATGTAAAAGCGCCTGCAGCTTAACGGGTACACAAGCAATGTGCCAACTGCCTTCTCTGGGAAATTCTGCCCAAGGGAAGCTTTAATTACAGTTGCTTTCTCTTTCTCTCAATTTGCGGATTTGCTTCCAAGACAATTAACAGACCAGAGAATTCTGCTACCTATCGCCCCTGGTAGCCAACAGACTCCCGATATTGGCACCAACACTGTCTCTTGAAGCTGGGACACTTAAGCAGGTGTCAGCTTGTTGCTCTGTGGCTCCCGGTGCATCCGGATCTGTGACAGTTATACAAGATGTGTGCTTAAATATTTACCATGCTCAGAGCCACCCCAGCGTGGCAGGGCTCGGAAGAAAATCCAAAAAGCAAGACAGCTTTGGCATCTCCCACTCCTCGTGTGGTGGAGCATATGTCTTGATGTGAAGTATCCCCAACAGACGGGGCAACCTGTTGCTTTCAAAAATTAACAATAATGATCGCCACTCGACTTCAGGAGCAAATACCAGGCATGCCAGATCTGTTGTCATACTCAGGCATTGAGCTTGGTTCCCTGGTGCCATTTCCCCAGTGTGCAGGCTCCTACTTTCGTGCACTGTATACCTGTGCCTGAGAGGCTAGAGGAGGGGACAGAGGAAGCAGACGTATTTCAATGCCAGCTAAGCACCTGGCGCAAGCTTTTGTTTCTTCCTTAACACTGCAACCACATTGTTATCGCCAACTTCCTTATTTTACATATGTAGCTCATAGAAGGTAAGCAGCAGTCAAGACACACTGATAGAAGTAAGACCAAGATTTGGCTCCTGGTTCCTTGATTTTAATAGCATGGTATATAGAGACACTAATAGAAGAAAGAAATGCCCAGCATCTGTTCCAAAGGCCCTTTGAGCTGGATATGGCAGTGTACCCATCATGGACATATTTTCAATAGTGTAGGTCCTACATTTAAAAGGTTCTAAAACCTGTCAATAGTACCATAGTCTAGAGACCAAGTCTTTAGCATGTGGAACTTTAGGGAATATTTAGGGACCATAAGAGTGGTTGTCTGACCTCCCAAAATTTCAATTTATTAGCCTAATTCCTTGCTCACACTAGCTACCTAAGTCCTTCAGAATATACTGCCTGAAATCAGGAAATCAGCAAAACAAGCTTTTGTGTACTTGGGAGGCTGGGGCAGAGGACTGCTTTTCTCAAGGCCAGCTTGAGCAATTTAGTATAAAATTACCTACACATAAAAAAAGGCCAGGGGTGTAGCTCAGTAGTAGAGCATTTGCTTAACACATGTGAAGCCTTGGCTTCAATTCTCAATACCAAACACACACACACACGCACACGCACACACATGCACGCACACATACACATGCGCACACACACACACACGCACACACACACACACACACGTGCACGCATGCACCCACACACATACAGTGGCCAGTGTATCCTGATTTAATTTGACAATCAGGGTTGAGAATTCTTCCCCTTCAAGGTGATCCCAAGGTTTCTCTGTAGATTTCTTCTACTGAAGATGGTGCAGGGTGGTTCCTGGCTAGGGATATCAACAGGACGGGATCAGATTTCAAATGCCAAGCAGGCAGCTGGGGGCACTGAGATTGCCCCAGGGTCACTTAAATCTGCTGTCAGGAGTGTGTTGAGGGACTCTGCTGCCTTTCTCTGACCCGGCCCAGGAGCGTGGAGCTCAGGACAGTCACCTGGAGGAGGTCCCTGCTGCTTTGGGGAGCACTCCCTCCTCCCATAGAGCCCGGTACTTCCACACCTGCCATGAAAGTCTTGTAGGACACCTTGGGAGCCCAGAAGAACTGCACCACTCAGGGATTGGCCTCCTCAGGCTCTTGGCGCAGACTCACCTCCCTGACACAATTAGAGACTGACTTTGTGCTGCTGATACTGGCCAGTCAGCCCTTTAAACAAGATTCTCTTCCTGAGGACTTTGATGTAGGGCCTTGGGGCTGCTTTTCCTGCCCACACAGCCTCCCTGGCTGCCCCTGGGGCTGTAGCAGAACCTCTTAGACCCCTTTGAAGTCACAAGGCTGCTCTGAAGTCAGGCTACACCGAAGTCTGCACCTAAGTTAGTCGGCACCTTTTCTGGGCTCATGAGCTGGAGGGCTGACCTTGGGCTTTGCCAAGACAGCTGAGTGTCAACCAGAATGGTGTAGCCCCCTGGCCTCCAGGCCCAGAGGGGTGAGCTCCAAGGAGACAGACAGGCAAGTGCTCGGGGTGATTTTCCCTCGTTCCTGCTGCTCTGCAGCCCGGGAGGAGTTAAGGGTCTTCCTCAAAGCCTGGATTCCAAGCAGGAATAAGAACCTGGAAAAACAGAATCTTTCTAGTCGGGCTTGAGCACCACAGATTATGTGCTTGGCCTGGGACCTGACTGAGCTGGGCTCCCCTGCCCCCACCTTAGGAGGGAGGGAGTAGCCTTTATCACTGGGACAAAGAACACTGTCCCCCAAGAAGCATGTGCTTGGAGGAGGAACCAGAGGGTGTGGACATATTTCTGAATGGTCTGAGAAGCGAAAAGTGTCACGGAGCAAAGGCGTGAGGTACGATTCCAGTGTTTCCCTTTACATAGGAGGAGTCTGGCAGCCAGAAGGGCAGGAATCTTGCTGTCCCCACACCCCTCCTGTTCAGACTTCTCATTGCTTTTTTCAGATGTTAGGGCTCTAACCCCAGCTAACTCCCTGACTAACAGAAGACTCTATTAGGCCCTTTCTTTATGAAGGGAATTAATGACTTCATGAATATAGTACTTCATAAACACAGGAAAAGCATTTTCCCCAAGCTTGATGGTTCTTTGGCAAGAAGGGGGCTGAGCGGGAAGGAGATGCTACCCATCTGCAGAGAGGTCTCCTCACCCAGGCACTGTCTGCCACTTTTCTGTAAAGCCAAGTACTGCCATACTCAGGTGCCCAAACATCCTAAAGAAGAAATAAAAAGGAAAGCGTGAGAGACGGGAACCAAGGAAAGTAAAATGTGCCTGCTGAGTTGGAAAACATTTGATGAAAATTTTCAGTTATAAAAGCATATTGAAAGTAAAAAGATAGATAGTTGGCAAGCCCCTCTCAGATCCTGAATTAGAGAAATAAGTTGTCAGTGTAGCCAGAACTCCCAGACTAATTCTTTTCCCTGTTCTTAGGAGCTTTGTGGGCCTGGCCAATGATATAAAGGCCATGGAAAGAAAAGCAAATAAATAAAAGGACACATGTTTAGAAGGAGGTTGGGGTAATAGAATCAGGGCCTTGATGGGTTTGTTGCTGGTGTGAATAAGGCACCTTACTACTGAGTGAGTGAGGGGGGCTGGTGGAAGAGGGAAGACAGGGGCTCATTTTGTAAAATCACAGCATTCACAGGGGCTTCTCACAGAAGACTCCCGGCTCCATATGCCCATTGCCATATGCCTTGTCCTCTTCTGCCCTGAGAAAACACAGCATCAGTTTAGCACATCTTTGTTTTAAAAGTTTGCTGAGTTCTGTGAGGGTTCTCTCAGGCAATGAGCTACTGAGGGGCCCAATGAGTCCTTCAGTTCTCCCGAGAGCTTGAAGGGGCCGCATTAACTTGTGTACTCTTTGACACATAACATGGACAACCTACTGGGTCTTGATTTTGAGGGGGAATTTTTTTTTTCTTGAGACAGGGTCTCGCTTTGTGGTTCAGGCTGGCCCTGAGCTCAGCCTCCAAATCACATCACAGCAATCCTTCTGCCTCTGCCTCCCGAGTGCTGGGATTACAGGCGTGAGCCACCACGCCCGGCACTCTGGCATGTGGTACTGATTGCTGCTGGGCATGAGTCTCTACACCCAGTATTGTATGTGGGATTGAACATACGCCTTGTGGGATGAACGCCAGGGATTGAACCCAGGTCCTCGTGCTTGCAAGACAGGCGCCGGAACCACTGAGCTAAATCCCCGACCCTTGAGGGAAATATTTTGAGGTCCAGGAACTAAAACCTTCAAAGAGTATCTCTGTACTCCTAACATGGGCAGGTAGCCAGCCTCACTACATGGCTTTGAGGTATATGAGTTTTTGTGTCACCCCAGCATGACTTTGTTTAATGGTGTGTATTTGAAAGCATGTGCCAGACTAGGGGACTGGTGTTGTCAGATTGTGACTTTGATAGTCAGATTTTTGTGACTGTGACAAAATACCTGAGAAAGTCAACTTCAAGAAGAGGAGGTTTATTTTAGCTGTTGGGCTCAGTGATTTCAGCCATGGCTGACCCGGTCACTCATGGGCAGAGTGTGGGTGACAAGGCTGCTCACTTCATAGCAGTCAGCAAGCAAAGAAAAAGGCAGGGGAGCGGTTTCAATATCCCTCTCAGGGCTCCTGATGGATTAGGCTCCATTTCTCAAAAGTTCTAATACCTCTCAGTGCCACAATCTGGAGGCCAAGTCTTTAATACATGGGCCCCCAGGGAACATTTAAAATCTAAACCATAACAATAGTTGCCTGACTTCCCAAAATTTCATTTGGTCAGCCTGACTCCCTGCTCCCTCTAACTACCTACATTCTTCAGAGTATACTGCCTGGAATTGAGAAATCAGCAAAATAAGTCTTTGTATGTTATATGTAAAAGCAAAGCGTCTAGAAGACATTGGGTGGAGGTGTCTAATCAAAGATGAAATAGAATCAAGTATAGAAAATGCCACCACTTGGGAAGCCTGAAAGAGAATATGAAAAAGTCCTCTTTCCTGTAAAGGATTATGGGTAGTGAGTGCTCGTATGCCCTTTGACCTTACACAAGGCCACAGTGAAAATGTCTTTAATGCTCATTTTTATTATCTAAGGTAGTTTACAAGGTAGGAGACACAAAGCATAACTTACATATATACTAAAAATAGGAGAAAGAGAAAAATCAAAGTGGCGGCTCTCCCATGGCACAGACCCAGGCCAGGTAAGGGAAGTAAAAGGCATTCCCTTCCAGTGGGCGCCAGTTTAGTTCTAGGAGTTAACAAAGGGCAATGGGTGGGTGTTTAACATAAAAGCAACATGATTGCTTAGGAGGCCTCTATTTTTGGAGCCCCAGAGAGAGGGGGCTCTCACCCTCAGGCTGCTTCCGGCTACCTGTGTAATGTACTAAGCCACAAATTCACTGCAGCCTGTATCTGAGTGGTCTCCAGGCCTTCAGGGTTTAGAGCTGCGGATGTTGCCTCAGGCTTCACTTTTCTTTTTTCTTGGTGTTGTCTGCTCCTAAATGCCCCATACCTGGGCTCGTTCCTACTCAATTATGCTTTACTTTGGTCCAGGCTTTTCAGAGTCTGCCTGGCGGGTCAAATAACGTTACACTGTTTTTCTTTTTCTGTGATGGTGGGAGGAAACCCAGAAACAAAGCCAGTGTTTGATCTCTGGGCCATACCCCACCTCTGGCCACACTACCGTAAGACCTCCACCCGTAGCTGCCAAGGGCAGGGACAGACTTTGTCCATCTGACCCCTGAAAATCTGAGATCCATCCTGGCATCTAGAAGGGGTGAGGCGGTTGTAAATGGTACCCACTCACATTCTATCATTTAAATGTTTTCTCATTCTGCTCACATTAAATGCGTTTAGTTGAGGCTGTGCTTCATGTTAGAGGGTACCTGAGCCTCCTCTTTGACAGAACCCTGTCTCCTTCCCTGGCACAAGGGCATTTTGGAACCTCCTTCGCACTAAAGGACGAGGAGAGCTCAGCTCGTCTCGCAGTGCTCCCTCTCAGTGCTCCTGAGTAGGCAGGGCGGACGCGCCATCTAGTGGCAGCTCCAGGAACTTCTCCTGGCGGCTCCTGCGGCCTATTGGAATAGCAGGGGCTGCACCGATAGAGGCAAGGAGTGTTCCGCAGAAATCCGGCTAATTAAGCAGCAACTAACCCTTCCTGCCAAGGGACCTAAGCTGCAGGGGCCTCCTTGCTGCAGACCCCTTGTCCTGGCAATCTTGCCTGCTGCAGTGTCTCTACTAAGTCAGGGAAGCCCTGGGACATTCCCTCCAGCCAGGCTCCTCTTTTTGACATGGGTGTGTTTCATCCTATTTCTGCCTAGGATTACTCTGCAGGGTTCTCTGTGCCACTCAAAGGAGCCTTGGACCTGCCTCGTCCTCAGTACCTCAGGCTGAGTCTTTCTACCTTTGCAACATCGTTAAGTTTACTAGAACTTTGCAAGAAGGTCAGGAACTTCTGTTCCCATTTTTAATACAGCTTTCATGGGAAATATCTTCCGCATTCTCAACAACCTGGGTATAAATCACCCATCCCACATCTCTCACCTAGAACTACCTTCTTTGCTGGGGCAAGTTCAGGATCTCTCAGCTGGGGTGTGGACACGTTTTCTTGGCTGGGGCTCGGGAGTCCCAGCTTGGCTTAGACGGGCTTCTAGTAGGCTTCAGATCTGCCTGGGCAGGTCTGACGGCAGGGACACTGAGCAGCAGATGTGGCTGAGCCCTTCCAGCAGGGGCGCGAGGCCAAGCTGTAGATGCTCCTGGCTGGTGGCCTCCAGCTCTTATCTCCTCAGCTTTCCAGCAATGCTGTGAGTTCAGGATGGCCTAGGCCAGCCTGAGAAGGTGGGTGTCCAAGTACAGGTCTGGTGTACCCGCCCAGTGCATGCTTCTGTACTCAGTGGCCGTGTTCTGGCTTCTGCCTTGTCCTTCTATGGCAGGTACTCAGCCACAGACCTTGGGCTCCAGGGCCAGCCTGGGCCTTCTCCCAGAGAACCGAGCCTGTTAGCTTTGAAAGCCAGAAAGCATCTTTGACTTGCTAAGATTGTGAACCTCTTTTTGGAGCATGATGATCTTGGGGGTCTCCTAAGGGTTCTCACATACACTCTCCCAGAGTTCAGCCTCCTGGCTGCCCCAGGGCAATTATGGTGGACTCAGAACCTCTGACTTGAGAGAGGGGAGGAGGGCTAGAGTGAGGAGTAGAGAAGATGAGGGCACGGGGACAGTGACAGAGCTTCAGGCAGACAGGACAACGTGTCCTGAGTCCTGGTTCTCAGGTGACCACAGCCTCTTTGAGTTCACAGGCCCAGGCAGGGAACCCAGAAGCCAGCCCTAAGTGCACTGCACAGCCTTGGGGGCTGGCTGCAGGGCGAGGCCCACTGGCTCCACACCGAGTGGTGTCAGAGGGCAGAGTGGCCCAGTCACTTCTCTAGCAAAAGCTGTGTGGGGACGATGGTGTCTAGAAAGGGTTGCAATCTCTTCCTGTCCGTTTGCAGGAGGTGGCCTCAGAATGTGGATGTCAGAAGTCCTCTGCGTGGGTTTATCAGGCCTAGATGTCCTCTATCACACGTGGATAGAGGAGCTGGCCAAACAGGATTTGTCATGGAAGAGAAATGGCAGTGGATGCAGAACATATATGTATATTAATGACTTGAATCCATGTACAACTCTGTGCTCTAGGTCCTGTTATCATCCTCATTTTTTAGTCAAGGACACCGATGCCCTGGTCACACAACATGGGTCACAAAGGTCTGAGTTCTCTGTCTCCACGTGGGCTGGCTCCGTACCTGGCTAGGAGTCTGTATTTGGGGGTCTCAGAGCTCTGGATTCCTCCCTTTCTACTAGTTGTGCCATCCTAGGCAGGTCCCACGCTTTGTGACAGTTTTTTCCTCTGAATATAAGATATCACAGTCCTATCTTACAAGGATGCCATGAGCGGATTGTGTCAAGGGCTTCTGCTGGCACGCGGAAGAGTGCTCAGGATAACCTTATGTGACGTTTTGGATCCGCGCCACGCTCTGCCCTCCAACTGGCTACTTAAAGACATTTTTGCCCCGAGCTCTGAGACTGGTCCAAGGCAGCCCAGCAAAGCAGGCCCGAGACAGACGCTTCTGCCCAGGCCGAGGCTCGGCGCGCTCCTGGCTGCCTGGTGTTCTCTTTTCAAGGGGCTCAGCGGCTGGCAGCGGGCCGCCCGCTCATTCCTACCAGGCCGGCATCAATCACGCCCTTGTTTCCCTCGGCAGCGGCAGCGGCGGCTCGGCCGTGTGGGAGAGCGCTGAGGGCTCTCTGTCACTCTGCCAAGCCGTCTGGAGAGCCCCAGGGATCCCGACAGCCAGGTCTGCAGGCGGAAGGAGAGGCCGGGTTGCCAGACTAGCAGTGCCGCCCAAGACCTTCGCAGAGTGACAGCGCAACTAAGACAGAGTGAGTCAGGAGCAAACTTTTCTACAGTGCTTTCTTGCGTGAAGCGATATGCACTCACGTTTAGAAACATCGAGCCTCAGTCCTGCAAAAATACTCCTCCAGAGAGTAAGGTAGAGAGAATCTGCTTTCTAAAGACAGGAAAGGAGGACCGAGGGCGAGGGCCAGTGGGCGAGGGCAGGGCCTGTGTGGATGGCAGAGCAGAGACACAGATGGGCTGTGTCTTGTAGATGACGACACGGGTGACTAGAAGCCTGGTGTAATGTCGTTTACCATTTGAGTTGCTTCTAATGGGATCCCTAGACACTCAAAAGACCATGAGTACTTTCCTTTGACAAAGCCAGATTTTAAGCTTATACTTCTCATTTTTTCATTATCTTCTTGGAATTGTTTGTTTTTGTCAAGGCGCGCGCTCGCTTGCTTGCTTTCTTTCTTTCTTTCTTTCTTTCTTCTCTTCCTTGTCCTTTGAGGTAGGGTCTTGATATCTTGATATGTCATGAAGTTGCCCAAACTAGTGCAGTCTTCCTGTTTCAGCCTTTCAGAGCACTGGGCCTGCCCAGGCGCGCGACTCACAGCCATGCACCACACACGGGACGCTCTGCCCCTGAGCCCCTCCCTCGGCCTCATCATAATGACCTCATGGCGGTGAGCCCCACCATTGGTGTTCTCTCTGGAGGTCAAGGGCCAAAACAGTCCCGACTTCCTGACTGTTCTCATTTGCAGGATCAGAACTTAGTCAGTACAAGGACTCACAGAAGTATGTCACTTCATATTTCAAGTTTTGTTTTTATCAAAAATAAATTATATGAATATAAATATATTTTCCTAACAAATGCTATCATAAACACACCAGGGAAATTCACTTTTAAAAGCCACTCTAGGGCCAGGGATTTAGCTCAGTGATTTTGGAGCCTGCATTGCAAGCGCAAGGTCCCGAGTTTGATCCCCAGTAACCACATAGAACAATGCTGGGCATGGTGACTCACGCCCACCAGCAATCAGTACCACACACCATAGTGCTGGGCATGGTGGCTCATGCCTGTAATCCCAGCACTCAGGAGGCAGAGGCAGGAGGATTGCTGTGAGTTTGAGGCTTGCCTGGGCTATGTAGGGAGCTCAGGGCCAGCCTAAACTACAAAGTGAGACCCTGTTAAAAAAAAAAAAATCTACCCTAAAGCTAATACTTTATTTTTAACTCAATGAATATTGTGTTTATCATATACCAGGCACTTTCTGTCCATGGGGATTGAATATCACAAAAAATAGACAAGGAGCCTACTTTTTCAGCGTGTGATTTCAGAACAAGCATACTTTTTAATTTTTAAAAATTTTTTTGAGACAAGGTCTTGCTTCTGTATTTCAGGCTGGCTCTGAGCTCACTATGTAACCTTGGCCAGCCTTGAACTCACAGGAATCCTCCTGCCTCTGCCTCCCAAGTTCTGGAATTATAGGGGTGAACCATCATACCTGGCACACACTGGCCATTGTTGTATGTGGTTACTGGGGATCAAACCCAGGACCTTGTGTTTGCAAGTCAGGAGTTATAACCACTGAGCTAAATCCCCAGACACAAGCGTACTTTTTTAAATGAGTGAAATAGTTCTGCACTGTAAAGGACGAGAGTGGCTGGCCATGTCCGGCCAATGTGAGATGCTCTCACCCCAGAGAACCTTTAGGAGATATCAGCTGTGGGCTGTGAAGGCTACGGTGAAGCTGGCCATGTGAAAGTAGAGTGGAAGAGCTTGGGGGCTCACAGCGGCCCTGAGATAGGGAAACTTTCAGTGAGTTCCGGGACTTGAAGGTGGGCGTGACAGGGACGGAGTAGGAAAGTATTCTCAGAGACAGGGCCCAAGGGCTGTGTGAGGAGCTGCGCTCTACAGAAAGCTGTGAGAGGTCAGAAAGGCAGGAAGCATTCCATCTGCCAGACACTGCTGCACAACTGTGGGGGAGAGATGGGAAATGTAGACAGGAGGAATAGCTCAGACAAGACTGGCCACAGCTCTGTCATTACTGAAGTTAGGCAGTACATCGTCTTGTTTTGAGTATCCTTGGAAAGGTTTATGGTGAAAGATCCCAAAAGAAGTTTCAGATGCAAAAGAAAAGGAAACTTGCTAGAAAAGGAACCCTTTAGATGGCAAAGAAACCAAACAAAGTAATAGCACTAGGTGCTTTTTTTGTCACCATGGAGAGCAGGTTCCTAAAGAGTTCAGTGGGAGAGGGAGGTGCGCTGAGGGGATTTTGCCATAGCTGGGGCAGGGTGATGGGCCTGGCAAGAGCTAGGCAGCTGAGCCAGCTGGTGGCTTGGGTGTAAAGGTGATGGGCACAGAGAAGTTTGTGACTCCAGATGTTTCTCTTGCTGCTAGAAGCACTGTCATCCACTGAACCTCCTGAACCAGCCCATTCTTTGGAGAGAATGCATTAGTTGTGGTTTTAATTTTGGCTGTTTCAGATGAAGTGTCTCAGGGTGGGCGGAGCCTTGAGTCATCCCTTGGAAGAGAATTCATGACCTAGAACCTTCATACTGGTCAGAGCAGGAGTAAGAAATAAACTTACAGGATTAATTTATGCTTCTGCAACTTGGGGGTCACTTGTTGTCACTTTTGGTGTGTTTTGACCATTACAACTGCTTGCTTCGAGTGGACAGAAAGCTCGTGGGTTACTGTGGTAGTAAACGATCCCCAGTGACATTAGAACCTGGGCAGATCAAGCCTTGTGTGAGTCGAGCAGCAAGACGCAGATGGCTGCTTCTGCCTACGCTATCATAGGAATTGGAAATGGATGACAGAATGACCTGAGACAAAACAACAAGATAAAGAGAGATGACGCTTCTTGAAAAAAACGCATATTTTGAACAACCAGCCCTGGAGAGCATCACTTACCTGATCCCTGGAGGAGACTGGGACTGAAAATAAGAAAGTTTATCACAGCACCCCTCAATCACTTAGTCATTCATTCATGCAGTCTTTAGTGAGCACGTACTATGTGTAAGATTCTTGGGATACTGTAGAAAATAAGTTACACTAGGTGCATGTGCTGAAGGAAACGATACTGTAGTGTGGGACTGACTGTCCCACACTATAGACAAAAATGAATAGATAAAGCAATAAATCAAGCATTTGTAAGTCGGTTCAGGAAATATGGAGAAGTCAGACAGAGGGCTGACTCGACAAAGGGAGGGCTGCAGGGATAGTGGGCCCTCTTCTGGGGCCCAGGGAAGAGAAGGGGTGAGCTTCCGTGGCAGCAGGGTGGAGGGAGGAAGGGAGCAGCAGTGCCCCAGGCAGGTTAAAGGCCGTGGGCGGTCAGCGAGACTGAGTCTGACTGGCTGAATGAGAACTGAGAACCCTGGGGAGAGATGGTCGGGCCAGGTAAGCGGACCTGATGCGTGCCCTGGTCGGGAGAAAGGCAGAGGCTCCCTCCTGCACGGCCGGGTCATGGTGACTTTGTTCCAGTTTTGCTCTTTCACTTTCTTCCTGTCTGTTTCCAAGGCCCACGTCCAGCCACTCTGCAAGGTTCGGGCAGCTCTTTCCGGCCTTGCCCAGAGAGAATGGCATCGTCTCCGCGGAGCAGATCAGTTTCTGGCCCCAGACACAGAGCAAGCTTCCTGAGCCAGAGGCAGGAGGCGGCTCCCTGGGGCTGGGCCTTGACGCTGTGGCTGCCGCTCTTTATCCGTCTCAGGCGGCCAAGTCAGCGTGTGGCTGCCAGGGAGCTTCACGCCAGTGCTTCTGCAATCTGGGGGAAACTTGTGCCCAGCAGCGTCCTCCCAATACCGGGTTGAAGCCAGCAGCCATGGGCAGCAACTTTCACAGAAAAACAGATTCCCAGACAATAAATAGATAACAATCCCCGAAGGGGCAGCAGAGGGGACACCATGGAGGGGCCAGAACTGCCCTGAGACACCTCAGGCCGCAGCCACACCCTGCCCTTAGAGTGCTCACTACACGACAGCTTTAGCTGCTCCGCAATCCACCCTGCGGCTGCGCAGCACAAGCCGAGAGCTGGTGCCACGACATCTTCCCCTGGCTCCTTTCCGAAGGCACGTCGTTTTTCTTCTGCACCTAATTAACTTCCCAGAGACCCATCCTGAGGGACTGGACCTGTCATGAGAAATGACAGGACGAGGATTTGCAGAGCTGGCTGCCACGCCGGCGAGGCCGAGGCACACTCACACGCACTGTTTCTTAGCCTGGCATTTGCATAGCGCGCCTGACTTCAGCAGAAATCCGCAGTGGGTGACCCCAACTTGGGGAGCACCTGCAAAGGAAGAATTCCAAGTCGCCACTCGTAGGTCTGAGTTGGCAGGCTTTCACAAAAGTCCCACCAATCTTGGAGTACAGCTGTCATGGGTCACGTAAAATGTTTGTAGCTTTAATATACGGTTTCATTTGCTTGAATATGAGCTTGGGTGCAGATCATCAAAAAATGGCTTGAGGTGGAGAATTTAATATGAGAATCCAGCCAGGGCTGCCAAGCCATATATGTGCTAATGTTGCAATTTCAGCCTTGGACTTAAGGTCAAGATTAATTTAGTGAAAAGTATTATTTTGCAATGTGGTAGACACCTTCTGAGTTCAAAAGCAGAGTGAGTTCTGGGGGCTGCATGAGGTATGGGGTGTGGACGGACCAAATGGCTAAAGTGGAAGATGCTTTGAGACAGGGTACAGTGAAAAGCAGCATTTCTCGCTTATGATTAGGAAAACATCACTGTCAGTGGGCTGCGCGTCCCACTCAAAGGTTAACTGATATTTGGTACTTTGGAGAAATAGCAACATAGAGATTTAAAATAACTTTTTGTTGTGGAAAATGTCAAATACAGAAGGCGCTCCCTGCACAGTTAGACCTGGAAAGCCCCCCAGAAACCTCATGTGTTTGGAAGGTGACAGGACCACGGAGGCACACAAGACAGAGGATTAGTCACCCGTGGTCTCACGATTTATGTGCTTCTAAGGGGTGGGCCCAGTTAAAGCACGAAATGGGCCGTGACCTGGAAGCTTATGCTTCCCTGCCCAGCTGGCTCTCCTGGTCCTCTGCTTTCTGGCTATACACTGTCCATTCCTCCATCACGACCACCAGCCCACGTCTGGAACCGTGAGCCAAGTAAACCTCTCCTCTTTAAGATGTGCTGTTGGCGATGGTCCCACCTAAGGTGTAAGAGTGACTTTGGTTCAGTCTATGACTTTTCAAAATTTTTTGATACATTTTAGATACATATAATGATGATGTTCATCACAGGGAATTTGTAGCTGTACATGGTGTATCTTGCTTCTTTTCTATCCCCACCTCCCTCCTTTCTTTCCAATCCTTCTTCTCCTTATTTATAAAAGCTTTGTTTGCATTTTTCCTTCTATTCTTTTTTCTCCTGCCTTCCTTTCCCCATTCCTTTCTTCCTTGTTCTCCTGTCCATTTTAACATTTTCTTCCCATATTCCAACATCCATTGTACAGTTTGGCCCTCATATATACTTTCATTTACTCATACCAGAGGAAAGTGTGGTCTTTAAAGATTCATGTTCAATTTATTTCATTTAAGAGTATGTCTCAACGTGCATCCATTTAGGTAGAAATGTCTCAGGTTTATCCTTCTTTATGCCAGAGTTGTACCCTATTGACTACATTTGCTTTATCTATTCATCAGTTGATGAGTATTAGGACCTAAGATTCTAAGATTTCTAAGATTTAGTCCAAGATTTATTATTCAAAGGTTTAATATCAACTGTGCCACTCTAAACACAAAGGTGTATGTATCACTGGGGTATGATGCTTTTCATTATTTTGGGAAGATGCCAAGAAAGAGCATGGCTGGATCAAGTGGAACCTCTAGATTTAGGGGGGTTTTGGGTTTTTTTGTTTGTTTATTTTTTTTTTTTTGAGTCTCCATACTGATTTCCACAGTGGTTGCACCAGTCTACACTCCCAATAGTGGAGAAGCCTTCCTCTTTCTCCAAGCCTCATCAGCTTTGGATATTGGTTGGTTTCTAGATTATTGCCATTCATTGTAAAGAAGGGATATGGAATCCTAATGTTGTTTTAATTTGAATCTCTTATTCAAGAGATTCAAATTAAATTTTAACAAAATAACAAATTTGTTTGTTTGTTGAATATCTTTTTCACATATTTTTTTGCCATTTCCACTACTTCATCTAAGAAGTATCTATTCATTTCAGGTGTCCACTTTCAAATTTGGTCTTTAAATTTGGAGGGGTTTGATTTTTTTTAGAGTTTAAAAAAAATATATTTTAGATATAAGTTCTTTGATAAACAGCTGCAAAATATTTCCTCACTCTGAGTTGTTTCTTACTCTGCTGGTGGTTTCTTTTGTTGTGTAAAAGTTTTTTGATAAAATGAGATACCAGTTATTGATTCTTAGTGATATTTCTGGTGTGATCAGGGTTTTGTTCATAAAGTGTTTACCTACAACAGTGTCTTCAAGAGTTTTACCTATTCTATCTTCCAGCAGATTTAGTGTTTCTAATTTAATATTTAGTTCTCTGATCCATTTCCATTTTAGTTTAGTGTGTGGTGAATGATTTGGATCTACATTTAATTTTCTGCTTGTGGAATGATAGTTTTCCTAGCATTATTTATTAAAGAAGTTATCTTTCTTCAAGTGAAGGTGTTTGGCCTCTTTGTTGAAGGTCAGGGGCTGAGTGTGTTTGGAGCTGTTTCAGCATCTTCTCATTTGTTCCACTGATCCTCAGGTCTTTTTTATTTATTTATTTATTTATTTTGCATTATCATACTACTGTCTTTCTTTCTGTTTTCTTCTTTAATCCCACTAGCTTCATAATACAGTTTCAAGGCAGAGATTAGAATGCTTCCTGCTTTGCCATCACTGCCAGAACTACTTTTGCTATTCCAGGTTTCCTCTGTTTCCAAACGAATTTTAACATTGTTTTCACTTATTTTGTGAGCTGCACTACTGTCATTTTGATCAGCATTGCATTAAATTTGTGTAATGATTCTGGAAGTATGGCCACTTTCATTATATTGTTCTTTCTACCCAAGAACAGGAGATATCTTTTCATTTTCTGTTATCCTCTTCAATCTCCTTTTTCAGAGTGCTATAGTTTACTTTTTGCCAATACTGGGGATTGAACTCAGGCCCTTGTGCTTCCAAGGTAGGCATGGTACCACTTGAGCTAAATCCTTGGCTTCAGTAATATAGCTTTCAATATAAAAGTATTTTAATTTCTTTGTTAGATTTATTCATAGGTTTTTCATATTTGGGGATGTTATTGTGAACCAATTTCCCTAATTCACTCTCAGTGAGTTTGTTATACCTACAAGGGAATTCTACTGATTTTTGATGTTGTCTTTGCCTTCAGCTATGTTACTGAATTTGATTATTAAATCTAAAGCTCTTTTGGTGGGGTTTTTAGGGTCTTCTATGTAGAGTATCATACTATCTGCCAATAATGATAATCTAACTTCTTATTTTTCTATCCTTATTCTTTTTCTTTCTTTCTCTTGTCTGATTGCTCTGGCTAATGTTTCCAGAACTGTATTGAAGGTTCAAACTGGGAGGGGTAGTAGGGAGGGGGATAATAGAAAGGAAAACAGGGAGAGGAAAAAAATATGAAAAAAGAAGGAAAATATGGAGACAAAGCTTTTGTAAATAGGGAGGGATGGAGAGGTGAAAGGGGAAAAAGAGGGATAGGGAAAAACAAGAACCAAGATCTGCCTAGGTACAAATTCTCAATGATGAATGTCATCACAATGTACATCTAGAATGTGCCAATAAACTTATAAGAAAAAAAGAAGTGATAGCACACATACTTATGTTATTCCTGATTTTAAAGTGAAAGCTTTCAGTTTTTGTCTATTTAGTATGATATTGACTGTTGGTTTGCAATAGACAGTCTTTAATAGATTAAGATAAGGACCATCTATTTCAATTTTCTGTAGGTTTTTTTTTTATCATGAATGGGTGTTGAACTTGGTCAAATAATTTTTCTGCAACTATTGAGATGATCATATGGTTTATGTCCTTGGCTCTGTCAGTGTGGTTTATTATATTTATTGATTTGCATATGTTGA
Source organism: Petromus typicus (assembly GCA_004026965.1). Classification (NCBI taxonomy): domain Eukaryota; kingdom Metazoa; phylum Chordata; class Mammalia; order Rodentia; family Petromuridae; genus Petromus; species Petromus typicus. The sequence continues at coordinate 1,793 of PVIR01005605.1, read as the reverse complement.
AACACCCACACATTCCTGGGGTGTGTTCTACTTGGCCATGGTATATATTTTTCATGATTCTGCTTGCCAGTATCTTACTGAGTACTTTTGAGTCTATGTTCCTTAGGGAGATTGGATTGTAGTTCTCTTTTCAGTTGTATCCTTCTCTTGCTTTGGCATCAGGGTAATGCTTACTTCCAAGAATGAATTTGAGAGTATTGGTTCCCTTCCAATTTCATTGAAGAGTTCAGCAGTGAGTCCCTCAGGACTTGGGCTTTCCTTGTTGGTAAATTTTAAATTATATATTAAATTTAATTACTTGTATTTAGTTAATTTAGAATTTTTTTGTTTTGTTTTGTTTTGTTTTTTTTTGTTTGAGACAGGATCTCACTTTGTGGTTCAGGCTGGCCCTGAGCTCAGCCTCCAACTCACATCACAGCAATCCTCCTGCCTCTGCCTCCCGAGTGCTGGGATTACAGGCGTGAGCCACCACACCTGGCACTGTGGTATGTGGTACTGGTTGCTGCTGGGGTGAGTCTCCAAGCCCAGTATTGTTATGTGGTTACCGAGGATCGAACCCGGGTCCTTGCACTTCCAAGACAGGCGCCGGAACCAATGAGCTAAATCCCCGGCCCTTAATTTAGAATCTTTATCTCTTTTTGATATGGAATTCACGTGTATCTATGAATCTGTGTATTTCATCTGTCTTCTATCTTATTAGAATATAGGTCTTCAAAGTAGATATTCATGATCTTCTGGATTTGTGCGGGACCTGTTGTGATTTCAACTTTTTGCTTTCTAATTGCATGAATTTGAGCCTTTTCTCTCCTTTTTTTTCATAAGGTTAGAAAAGGTTTGTCAATGTTAATCTTTCAAAGAGCAAACTCCTTGGTTCATTGACTCTTCATATTGTTTTCTTAGTTACCATTGCATTAATTTCTGCTCTGTTCTTTATAATTTCCTCCATAAGATAAGCTTTGGGCATCAGTCTTGGCCTCAAATTCACTTTATCTGCCTCTGCTTTTTTTTGGTTCCTATTATTGTTTTTCAACTTTTGACTTTCAGTCTATGAATGCGTTTTTGAATTGTGTATCTTGTGTGCAGCATATTGTTGGATCTTACTTCTTGATCTATTCTGCTAGTCTCTTTTGATTGGTGAATTGAAACCATTTACACTGATAGTTATAACCAATATGTGTTGCCTTATTCTTGTCACAATATTTCTCTATTGTCAGTTCCCTTGTTTTTTCCCCTCTGTTTACTCAGTTGCTTTGCCTGGTGGATTCCTTCTGTTGGGTTCTTAGAATTGTAGTCTTCATTTTCTCTTTCTAGAATGTCCTTCAGAACATTCTGGAGGGTTTCTTTGGTGGTCAAGAATTTCTCCAGGTTTTTTTTTTTTTTTTTTGTCATGGAAGTATTATGTTTTTCTTTTGAAGATAGTTTTACATTGTAAATTAATGTTGGTTGTTTGCTTTTTAGGGTTTGAAATACTTCACTCCAAGCTCTCTCTGATTTGAGGATTTTTGTTGAAAATTTTGTCTTGATTTTGTCTCTATAATGCTTTGAAGTGATATGTTCAGTGGAAACTGTACTTGGAATTTTGAAGTTAGATATTTCCTAAGTAAGCATCGGGCAGTCGGTGTTCTGCAGACATGGCAACTCCCAGGTAGCTCTGTGACGAACAAGAAGAAACTCACCAACACTCTTTAGTGTGCTTTGCTGAGCTAAGGTATATGGCAGGCTGGATGGACTAAATTCATTTCTGACTTCACAATATTTTCAGTGTGTATTCATTGGGACTAGCATAAGTCCAG
>PVIR01005604.1:40629-71540 GCA_004026965.1 Petromus typicus | reverse complement strand
AGATGTAAATGAGTCCTAGCATTGTATGTTATATATTGTGAAATAGAAAATGCTCAATGTAAAATAAGGTGAAAGGGGACAATGTTGAGATTGTAACAAAAAAGTAAGGAAACAAATTTTATATATATGGGGGGGGTGGTAAGGTGGGTGGGGCTATGGGAAAAAATGAGAATTAAGTTGTGTCTTATACTGGTACAAATCCCCATTATGGAGTGCAATCATGATGTGTATATTTAATGTACCAATAAAGATAATTTAAAAGAAAAACTACAAATAGATCATTTGGCTCAACTTTCCCCTTCTAAGTATCTTCTTGTATGAATTAAAGACATCATGTTAAAGTTATACATGCATTCAAAAGTTTGTAGTAACACAACTAATCATACCTAAATCATAGAAGAAACCTATTTGTACATTAACAGATGAGTGAATAGAGAAAATGTATTTATGTACAATGGAATACTACTCTGTCCTAAGGAAGGATAAATTTGAATAATTCTAGGAAAATTTGAGATTATCATGGTAAGTGTAATAAATCAGACACATAGCTTAAATATCACATGGCTTCTCTTGTATGAGAAACCCAAGATATGAATAAATTAAACAGAAAAATAAAAGTTAAATTAGAGGAAATAAACATCTTTTGCAGAATGAAAGGAGATGAAGAGACAGAGGCAGTGGTTGGAGGGAATAGGGATAAATAGAACTAAGATGTGTTATGTATATGGACCTACTTACCACAAGGAATGTCATCATTATGTTCCGCCCACATGTACTAGTAAAAGTAAAAATCTGTCAGGAATTGCACACTCCTACTGAGACAGTGTCTGTGATGAGAAGTCTCCGAGGAGATAGAGTGGTAGAGAGTAATTGGCCGAGACCTTTCTATGGAAGGGCTGTCCTGCAGCAGAGGAGCCCAGTCCTTGCTGTAGCACATACTTATAAGACAGGGATCTTTGCAAGAACTCATAATACACATTTTTGAAAACAAGTTTTAGAGGAAAAAGTTAAGAATTTTTTAATGCATATATATTGAAACACAGCAAGAGCTATGTCTGGGAATAGGTAGATTTTGATATTTTCTAAATTATATCCTAGAAATTATGTCACAAACAGAGTAGTCTCAACAACCAATAAGCAATGGTGAAATCTTTGTCACCAAATGAAATAGGGTTAGGTTACTTTTTAATTATATTAGAGAGCAACTTACAGGAATGATTTGGCCACATACTCCAATGGGTTCACGTCTTGTGTAACTGAAGAAGTCTCCATCTGGAAAATGAAGCACAAACCCCGCACCACTGAGAATGGTTGTACTTGACATTTGCAGGACAGAGGTTTGAAATTGATGGGAGAAGAGATGAAAATGGTAATTACAAAATGAAAAAGAATGCTTATCTTAACTTACAAAACAGAAATTTGAGACCTCAAATAGTAATGTGGAATAATAGAACTCATAAAACTGAGATAATTAAAAAGATGAAAAATTGGGAAGTATCTGAAAGATAATTCTGTTCTTCAGTGTCAAGGAGAAATATTTTCCATGTTATTGTTATTCTCAAGGTTTCACAGGAAAAGAAAAAGAAAAGAGGGAGGGCATTAGTTAAAAGAAGATCCACATTCAAATGTATTTTTTAATGATAATGTATTAAAATTACCAGTAACTTATACTTTTTGAGAAAGTAATATAATTTTAAGATAATAAAACTAAAACTATCTTTCTAGAAGGTATAAGCCTTTGTATAGACTTGCTCTGAAATGCTATTTCCCTTTGCTTACTACACTGAAAGCAAGCTCTGTTCATCTGTGTAATGTAGCCATCCTGAGAGTATCACTGCTCTTCAATTTTGGTCCTTTTCCCTTCCTGTAGGAGGACTCAGCTGTCACAGCATGGCCCCACTCTCTGAAGATCCACATGTGCGTCAAGTGACTTTTCCCTTTTGCTCTGAAGGCCTGAAATGCCACAATTCTTGGCACTATGGTGGTTTATTCTCCCATTTAACTTCCTATTCTTTGTACCCTATCAGCAGATGCTCCATTTAGATTAGAAAAGCACATTAGGGCCAGTCCTTAAAGCATGTCTGATTCCTAAAGTTAACACATTTCTATGAGTTAAATTTCACCCTTACTGTTTCCACAACTGATGTTTTTTTTGTATGAAGTAGTTTTCATATTTCTATTTTGTTATGTGTGTATATCACAGAAAGCATGTATATGTACATTTATATATACAAATTTTTACCTCAGTCTATAAACAGAACCTCCTGCTGTTCTGAAGGTATTTGATACAAACCAGTGTGAATTAGTTTGTTTAACTTTCCTGATCTGACTGCACTGAGTCTGAGCAGGCACAGATACCCATGGCTGGCTCACAGTTGGGCACACACAGAGGCTTAAATAATTACATTATGGAAAGGGTTTAAATGTCACTTTGGGAATGAAAGTCAAATAATTAATGTCAGAGGCCAGCTTTGACAAGGTTGGGCCCTTAGGTAGCTGCCTCAAATCAATAATTGTAGCTGTAAGAATATTTCTACTTTAACAATTTCTTAGACTATCCATGGTGCTATCTTCTGCTTCATCACCTTGAACAACTTTAAAGAACAGTTATTGGATCATGATAAGATTTCCAATTTAGAACTGTGTTGGTTTAATGTCAGGGAAAATAAGTTTACTATTTTGGGTTGTCTGCTTCAAGAGGGAGTGTTTGAAATCATTCAGCTCTTAGTAATTCCCATATATCTGACTCCACCCTGGGGTTCCCCAAAAGCTCCTTACCAGAAGGGATGGTGCGGCCCTGGATCTTATCAGCCCATCCTGCACAGTAGCGTAACACTTTTATACAAGTTCCTATTTCAAACAGGTAGGTGCTAGCAAACAGTTTTCCAGCGTTTGTTGCCTCCATTGTCTGAAAAACACATCAAGCCCCAAATTAAAATTACACCAAAGTTTTAGTTTAAATTATATATGGCCAAGATAGAGGAAACCTTAAATTAATTTGATTAATCTTCTCTTTAAAACAGAGAAACTCAAAAAGAGTTAAAGTAACATATATATATATATATGATGATGTTGCATGATCTAGCTAACATGGGTAGGAGATTCTAGTTGCTAAACCTGAGGGTTCTTTCTGTTTCATCCTGAGACTTCTCTGCTAACTGATATTCAAAGAATTGGTCACAATTTGATGTGTCCCACTGGTGACAGCAATATGGAGTCTCCTCAATCATATCAGAAGTGTAACAAGATTTCACTCTGGAGACAGTTCAGTGTAGGTGATTTTCAATGATATTTCAATAATCACTTTTAGTACTTCAAGAGGTTGAGGCAGGAAGATCAGTGCAAGTTTGAGGTCCTGCATAGTGAATTCAAGGGCAACAAGACTCTGTGTCAAAAAAAATATTTTGAATTTTTGGATTCCTTCTGAAGATAATCAATTTATTTTCATAAGCAAAACATCTGGGTCTTTCATCTCTGAATTTTCTTCCTCAGAATTTTCAATTATGGAACTGAAAAGAAGTAAGATTTTTAGTGATATTTCAGATAGCTTCAACAAAGAAAAGTAAGAATTCCAGTAAGGGATCAGAGTTGAGTAAATTTGAGAAACCTTCTACAATATTCTAGAGGACTCGTACTGCATATTATCTTTTTAGAGGCTTTGCATGCTACCATGTTAAAGACTTGTTCAAATTCTACAATGAAGAAAGAAATTTATGTAATTTGTCTTACCAGGAATTCCAAAACTTACCCTATAGAATCAATTATGGGAGAAGTTAGAACCAGAACTAATGAATAGACAATGACTTGAAAACAGCCCCCAGAGCTAAACAGTCCTATAGATTGGCTGAAGATGAAGTCTTTTCCTTTTTCAGTAGTGTGCATGTAGTGCTCACTAAAGCTAATCAAGATGCCAGTTCAAACGGTGCACACTTTGGAGAACTCCCCCGGGCATCCGGTTAGGTTATACTCACTGCCAACAGCACTTGATCTCTTTCAATTAAGTCAGCCAGCTTGTGCAGGAGGCGGCCCCTCTCCGAAGCATCCATAGTACGCCATGGAGAGCCAAGCTGAAAGGCCTGTCGTGCGGCCTGAACTGCTTTGTCAACATCTGCCTGCAAGTCAGAGGGAATTAAATTCAATTCAGTCCAATTCAATTCAGTTCAATTCAATTCAATTCAATTCAATGCAATGTGCTTTACATATTGACAGAGCAGATCCAATGGCGATAACCCTTTAAAACAGACCATCGCTACTCATAAACAGATACTGCACCTCCCTTAGCTTCCAAGTCTAGCACATTCTACTCACTTAGCTACAGTGCTTTGGCCTGACACCTGCTGATGCTTTTTAGACTGTTGAACTCCTCAGACTTGGCACCTGCTTGATTTCCTAGAGTGTAAATGTTATAATACTTTTTGAATGTTTACTGTATTTTGAGTGATGTTTTAATAACTTTACATATGTTAACTCATTTGAACCTCAGCAGTCTCATGGGACCAATATGCTCTCCATTTAACAGATGAAGAAGCAGAGGAGAAGAGAAGGATTTGTTGAAGATCAGAAAGTAAAAATGGGTGAATTGAGTTTGAATGGAGGTCATCTCACAAAGGCTCACTTGCTCTTCACCATACTCTCTACTCCTGTCAGAGTTTGCCTCACTGCCTGCACTCGAGTTGCCTTCCCTCGTGGTCCTCTCTGTTGTGTTTGACTAAGCCAGGCATACTCCTTGAATTCTCTCTTAATCATTCTCATTTATTCCATTCCCTTATGGGTCCTTGTCTGGACCTCTTCTCACAACCTGAAAAATATACCTACAACAAATTCTGCTGTTACCACTTTATATGTTTGTTACTCACAAAGCAATTGCCAATGCATGAAATTCTAATATTCCTCTCACCCTCTTTTTTTTGTGCATAGGACTGACAACTGTGTGGAACTCTGCAAATTAGGACCACCTCATAGGCCACAGGTTGGAACTTTTTGCAGAGATGTGATTCTCTTTGAGAATCAGGATGGGCAGGAGGAAATGATTCTTTTTAAGTTGCTGACAATTAAAATGACTCTTACTTAACGATGAAGCCTCCCTCTTGGAGAGTCACAGATCTCAAAGCAACATGTCCCCACCTTAGACTGCATTCGATTAAGAAGCTTCAAACTTATAAGTCTGAAAATTAAAGTGCAAACAACTAAAAATATTTTTTAATTCAGACAGTCCTTGATTTTTTGATAGGGTTTCACCCTTATAAAAACAAGAAAAGTTGAAAATACTACAAATCAAACATTTATTTAGTACACCTGGTCTAATCAATGTCATGGATTAGCCTAGACTTGCCTGATCAGAATGCTCGAAGTTTATTTTGTAGTAGTGTTGAGTTGAGCATCTCACTGAGTTTGTCTAACATGGTGTAGGATCAGTAGTGTACAAATAGGTTGTGCAGCCACCTAGAAGCTGTGGTTTGCTGTTACTGCTCTGTGTTGAAAGAGAATATTGTTCGGCTTATTTCTATAAGCTTAGGGAAAATATCAAAATTTAAAATTGCAAGTATGGTTTCTCTGAATGTGTATTGCATTGGAAGCCAAATCTTTGTAAATTCTGGATCATCTGTATTTATAAGCAAACTAAGATAATTTGAAATAAGATTTTTTTTAGAAGTATAATCTGTTCTAATTAAGTGATATCAGTTATAAAGAAATATTCTTTCACAGTAATTCATCACATTAGTGTATCTTACTATAAAACAGGGGAATGATAAATATATATATATATATATATATATATATATATAATAACATATATGGCTTTATTGCTTGCCATCCTGAGAAAGACATATACAGTGTATATTTTGAGCCTTCAATTAATCATATTGTTTATGTTTGGACACTGCCTTTGCAATAAGCTCTTCCCTTTTCCAATTAAATTCAGAAAGCACTGTTTTGGAAAAGAGAGAAGCAAACCATAAGAATTGGAGCTTGCCAGCTTGATCTGTGAATCCTACAGCTTCAGCTTATAAAAGAAGTGCAACTCTGTGTTTAAACAGATCTGTGTGATACACGTTTCGGTCCTTCTGCTCATCGTTTTGCTATTGGTCTTAGCCAAATAAGGGCTATTGGAGGTGTCCTGACCCGCAAAGGAATAAGGAGGAACTGACTTCAAGACAAATTACATTCCCATATGAAAAACACAACCTTAGAGGATACTGCTAAAAATAAAGATATTCTTGTGCTTGTGTCTTGTGAACTATATCTCCCTTGCTCTTCATCTGATATTTAATTTTATAGGAGAAGAAATAGGGTAACGGTAGTTAACTTGTAGGTTTGAAACAAGATAACCCAGATTTATATTCAAACTCTTCCTCAGTAGTCAGTAATTTTTAAACATACAACCACACATATTGATCCATCTATCCATATGAAGATTTCATGCACAATCTGCCCTGTAGCATTTCTCTCATTAGTCTGCTAGAGTACTGTATTGAAGAAAATGATCTTTGAAATATTCATCAAATGAGAGGAACATTCAGCCAATCCTCATCCTACTATCTTATATGCCATGAATAATAATTATCCCTCACTATCTAAGCAGAATGAGTTTCATGGACCACCTTACAGATAGCTTAAATCCACAGATGATAAAGTTTATTATTTAAACTGACATGGCATTTTCATAAAACCCACATGCACTTTTACATATACTTTTCATTATTTCTGCATTCCTTATATTTACTGTAAAATAAATGCTGTGCAAATAGCTATTTGCTTTATTGTTTCATGAAAAATGCTAAGAAAAAATATTTGTACACAGCAGTGTAGACACTTCCTGCGTAGGCTAAATTTCATAGTTCACCTCTGAAACAACATCACTATGATGGTAAGTTGAATGGGCAGAAGAGGAATTTGTGAACAATGTCTACTCTAAGGCGCAAGGTTATGCCACAATTTATTTATTTATTTTGAGATAGGGTCTTGCTTTGTAGTTTAGGCTGGCTCTGGGCTCAGCCTCAAACTCACATCACAGCAATCCTCCTGTCTCTGCCTCCCGAGTGCTGGGATTAGAGACAAGAGTCACCATGCCTGGCATCATATGTGGTTACTGAGGATTGAACCCTGGGCCCTTGAGCTTACAAAGCAGGTGCCAGAACCACGGAACTAAATCCTTGGCCCCATAATTTTTTAAACTCTGTTTTCTCATCTTTGAATTCATGAAAGTTGCGTTGAAGATTAAACAGGCAACTTTTAATATACATTTTCTATGTGAGAGACATTCTATTAAATATTTTTGGAGTAACAATTGATTTTATAATCTTAGGAGTTAAAGTAACATTAGAATACTGTAACCCTCAGTCATTCTAGTATATTGTAACACACTTTCAATGGTATCATTCTTCTTGCATAGGCTTTTATTATTTTATATTGTTAACAACCTGCCCTTCCTATGTTGCTTATTGCTGCTAGGCTAATCTTTTTCATATAATTTTATCTTATCACCTTTTTGAATGTTAGTGACTGTTTTTTTTAATCTAAAGTCCCAAGGTCAAACTCCAAGGCTTGGTTTCAAAGTTCAGTATTCCTATGCTCCATCTCTTCTGCCCAGTCTTTGTGCTTACATTCTTACTACCCCCTTTGACCCAGTTGCTTATCAACCCTGTGATTCTCCTTGCCAAAATGTTCTACTAGCACAGTTCCTTGTTTTCAAAGTTCTACACATTTTTAGGCCTCAAATATTACTCTAATATTATTAAATCCTCACTAGACTACTCCAGCTCTAGAGTAGGCACTGGGAGATGATTTTTACAGCCTCAACTTAGTACTTTTATGGGCTTTGTTTCACAGGTCTCACTTTGTAGTTCAGGCTGGTCCTGGACTCAGCCTTGAATTCACAGCAATTCTCTTGCCTCTGCCTCCTGAGTACTAGGATTACAGAAGTGAGCCACTATGCCCAGCATTGTTGTGTGTGATACTGTTTACTGATGAGTCACAACACCTGGCTTTGCTGAATGTGGTTATCAGGGATTGAACCCAGGACCTTGTGCTTGCAAGGCAGGTGCTGAAACCACTGAACTAAATCCCCGGCCTTAGTTGGCTGTCTTTTAAACCTATTAATGTTATCCTTACATAACTTATATAGATATTTTTACCATAAATGACATTTTAACTGACTCCATTGAATAACAATGCTTTTGTATTATCCAAAGCTATTAAGCATAAAACGTTGTTGTTGATTGTTTGCTTGTTTCTTTCTTTATTTTCATTTTTTCAGAGCTAGCAATTTTATTCCAGGACTAGAATTTTCAGAGATAGAATTTTTTAAAGTTAACCAAAAACCAATTTATTACCTCAACTCAGATTTGCTACTGGCAGTAATAGTATTGCCTACAGAATTTAAGTATTTATTTATTTGGTTTTAAATGAGACAATATGTGGACAATTTGAAAGATAAGCTCTCAAATTCTTACTAAGCTCTGATAAAGACTGACCCTTCTGATCAGACATTTGTGTATTAAATTTATTCAGAGATGACAAAAATAGTTATCAGATGAAGTTTGCTTTTGTACTTGTCATGAACATTTACTTTAATAGACATTTACTTTTATCCCCACCAATTATTTGTGAAGTCATTCTGCAGAAGGAGTTTGCAGGATTAGTCACTACAGCCTAAAAGAGCCACTGAAGTGAAAATGGTTCCCACCTGCCTCGGCAGGTTCTGTAAACTCTGCTCTTGCCTTTCCTCCTTGCTTTGGATACCACGGCAAGCCTGTTATTAGTTCCATTCTATTCAGACATTAAATCCCTAAAGCTTTTGGCTCATTATTTCAAGAGTCAGTTCCAGAATATTAGGTTTACTGTGACTAGGTAAATTACAAGATCCAGGACCTGTACACATGCAACACAAGAGTTATAGACAAAAACAATGTTGTTTAACCGCGCAGAAGAAAGCTTTTCTACCTGGGAAGACTTGAGAAGGTTTAAAAAAAAGTATAAAGCCCCATAATGACTGTCGCTTTGTGTGCCTGGCACTTCTAAAGATCTTATTAGCAATACAATCTTGAGGAAAACTTTCAACCTTTTCATTCTGCTATTTTATAATCATTTACAAATATAGTAAAAAGTAGTATCTTGTTCTTGAATTTTAAATCAATAGAGCACTTAGAAATAAGAACTGTGTTCAGATAATTTGGCTAGAATGTTAACTATACTTTAACTAATTATTCAAAGTGTTATTTTAAAGGTATGTGTTAAATATTAATTTAATGATTTTAGGACAGGGGATTTAGCTCGGTGGTTCCAGCACCTGCCTTACAAGCGCAAGGGCCTGGGTTCAATTCGTGGTAACCATATACAACAATGCTGGGCATGGAGACTCATGTCCATCAGCAGTCAGTGCCAGATACCACAACGCTGGGCATGATGGCTCACGCCTATAATCTCAGCACTCAGGAGGCAGAGGCAGGAAGGTTTGCTGTGAGTTCGAGGCTATCCTGGGCTACATAGTGAGCTCAGGGCCAGCTTGAACTACAAAGAGACCCTGTTTAAAAAAATAATGATTTTCATAAAGTAACTCGGCAATGTATTATTTAAAATAATTAGATTGTCTAAAAGTCATACATTAACTTAAAATTTCATTGAGCAAATTAAAAACAAAATGGTTTTATGCAAAACAGGATTTCTTTCCTATTTTAAACCTTTGATTAATTATTTTTTACAGAATCTGTGTGTATAACAAAGCTATTGCACATCATTTAACTGAAATATAAGGGAAACTATACAGCAAGAAATAACTACAATATCTTGGGCTGGGGATTTAGCTAAGTGGTTCTGGCACCTGTCTTGGAAGCACAAGGACCTGGGTTCGATCCCCGGTAACCACATACCATACTGGGCGTGGAGACTCACGCTCAGCAGCAACCAGTACCACATACCACAGTGCCGGACGTGGTGGTTCAAGCCTGTAATCCCAGCACTCGGGAGGCAGGGGCAGGAGGATTGCTGTGATGTGAGTTTGAGGCTGAGCTCAGGGCCAGCCTGAACCACAAAGCGAGACCCTGTCTCAAAAAAAAAAAAAAAAAAAAAAAAAAAAAAAAAAAAAAAAAAAAAAAAAAGAAGAAAGAAAGAACTACAATATCTTGACCATAATGGTCACCGTCATTACATGATACCTGAGCTAGGACAGGCCCAGGAGCGATATATTAACGTATTCAGTGAATTTTCAGTGGGGTTTGGGAGCTTGGAATAGGGGGAACCAGAGCAACCTGACATAACACAAAGCTAGAGTTCAGTAACTCACCTTGTCCCCTTCTTCTACCTCACAGATTTTCTCCTCAGTGGCAGGATTGAAGACAGGAAACTTCTTGCCACTCACTGAATTATGCCATTCATTGTTTATGAAGATCTGCAGGCAAAGGATAAAAACATTTAAACAGGACCATTCAGAAATTTTATACATTTAAGCTGGGGCATCATACAAGGGCTACAATCTTTTCCTAACTGCAAATGTTTTGCTGTAACTGACATTTTTATAGAAATGTATGCACATTTATACACTAAAATAATATTTTTTAAAGTTTCATGAAGGCATATAGTTTTCAGTGCTTGAAAATACAGACTGTAGAAAACAACTTAAAGAATGATATTTTTTGCCTGAAATAAGTGACTCTGAGGCCAGAGCAGAAGCTTTGGGATCCATATAAACCGTGGCTCCTATTTTGCACTTCAAATTCTGAGCATGATCAACTTGGTCTGCTTTGATTTGATTTGATGATTAACTATTTTCTAACACTTTATTTTGCTGTTAGAAATTAGTGTGGAGTGAGAATTTACATGAAATTTACTTAGAAGAAGTTTGCTAGTGGCCTGTATTTCACTGTTTTTGTTTGTTTGTTTGTTTGTTTTGTTTTAAGGAATAAAGATTGCTTTCTGTTTCTCATAAGAGCATTGTTGATTCAACTGTTGTCAGACATGATTGGGTACTAGATGTCTTAGTAATACCAATGACATGTATGTGGAAAATTCAGACTTTTTTCTCTATATACTGTACTGGAAGTGTTAAAAACCATCTGCATGTAATTTATAGTTTCTTAGTGTCAACTTTTGCACCACTGAATTTGTATTTTGTTAGTAAACCAGTCTGATGTTCATTTACTTTTTGTTGAAAAAACCAAATTAAATAGTAGCATTTTTGTGAGGAATGAGGCTATATATTCTGTCTCTGACAAAAACTAAACATTTTTTCCTTTTCATTAGTTTCTCCAGTTATATCTAATCCTTTTCCTAAAACAGCATATTGCTATTTAATAAGGATGGTATTGTTCCTTAATTCTGCTTTGTGTTAAAGCTAAGTATTTACATATCAGCCCATGAATCTTCAAATGAAACCCTCAGGGTTCAAATCCTGCTCATGCTGCCTTCCCCTTGCCCTCTACGCCATATTACTGTATCTCTTTAGACTTTATCTCTCTAAACTAAGAGAATAAATTTCATTCGATAATAAATATACTCAGAATATTACTCATGTACATTAATTTTACTAAACAGAATAAAAAGGAAATATACAGGGTTGATTATGTTTTGTTATCCTTGTGACAAGACTTTCCAGCCCCTGCTTGGATCCTTTTATCCTTAGGTCTGTGATAAGTTTTGGTTTCAAATTCTCAATAACATGAGCTCAATACATCATATTTTCATTTTACTCCCTTCATCTAAACTCTTTTAGTAAAAAAAAGTACAATATGTGTTTATCATCTTATTTTAGTATCAGAATCGTGAATCTAAACTGTACATAAAATCCTTTCTTCAGATTAAAGACAGTTAATCTGCTTTATCAGGAAAATTATTGTCCCATAATGTGCAAATATCAGAGATGTACTTTGCAAGATACAGTGGGGAAATGTGAGATGAGTTAGTCAGAGCCCTGCTTTCAGCAGTGTTTAAGACAGCGGTGATGAGCCTTCCAGAGGTGAGTGCCCAACTCTCACCCCAAACCCACTAGTCTAAGCTCCAGAACTACATCTATCTGAATACTAAGGCTTTAGTTTAGAGAAACACAGCTTATGCACTAATATCTTTGGTCTCAAAAGAAAAACAAATAACATGCATGTTGTACATTCACCGTCACTGATCTAAGAGGAGCACATATTGGTCTGGAGATCAGCCAGTCAGCTTAACTGCAGAATCACACAGCTAAAGTGGTGCGTTAGTCAGTATATTGTCTGGAGAGACTCACAGAAGAGAAGGAAGCAAGATGACAACGCATTCTGAAGGACAGATGAGATGGAACTGGTGGAAAGAGAAGGACCAGTCTTGAGATATTTGCAGCTTGGTAAAGAGACCACCCCAAACCAAGAATTCTTTTTGATTCAAGTCACAGATAAGGCCTGACAATGAAAATGAAGTTGGTTTGTGGTGACTTGATGTCCTAAATAAGAAGCTCAAAATATATTCTGGATTAAATGGATGCTTTTAATTTATTTTTTGAGACAGGGTTTCACTTTATAGTTCAGCTCAACCTCAAATGCACAGCAGTCCTCCTGCCTCTGCCTCCGCCTCCCAACTTTTGACTCAAATCCTTGGCCTTAGAAATACTAATTTTAAAGTACCAAAAATTCAAGAAGAGAAATCAGAGTCTATAAAATTAGACCAGTGTTGGGCCAGGGATATAGCTCAGTGGTTCCAGCGCCTGTCTTGCAAACACATGGGCCCGGGTTCGATCCCTGGTAACCACATAACAACACTGGGCATGGAGACTCACCCCAGCAGCAACCAGTACCACATACCACAGTGCCAGGCGTGGTGGCTCATGCCTGTAATCCCAGCACTCGGGAGGCAGAGGCAGGAGGATTGCTGATGTGAGTTTGGGGCTGAGCTCAGGGCCAGCCTGACTACAAAGCGAAACTCTGTCTCAAAAAAAAACAAAACAAAACAACAAAAAAAAAAAAAAACAAACAAACAAACAAAAAACATTAGCCCAGTGTCTAGTAAGCCAAGAATGAGACCAGAAACCTTTAGTGCAGTAGGCAGTATTGTTTGCTTAGCTCTGAGTTGGAAATTTCTTACACTCTTTCACAAGCAAACCTCTCAGGAATAAGATAAGTCAGTATGGATGATGATTATAGGTGTAGTTGTAAAGGCCAGGTATTTCCTCAATATTTTCTGTCCCTGAGCTTTGGAAAATTTAGGAACTTCATTAACTACCTGTTTTATATTTTAATTTTCTTAGCTTTACACTTGTGAGTTGCCTTCTGGCTACCTGTGTAACCATATGTACTTGACTAATCACTATCCTGTAATTATATTAGATGGTTATGTAGAGTAGTGTAGGCTAATAAGTGTTTGTTATGATAGTTATTAAATCTTTTAGGTCTCTTGAAATGATTTATCATGGCAACAGCTTGATTTGGTTTCCTGTTTATCTTTAGCAAATTTAGGGAAAAAGGAATGATGTTATAAAAGCAAAATATGTCTTGGTCCTATTTAATCATTGTGTTTAGATATTCTAATTATGAACTTTTGTCTCAAAGTAGTTGGAGTAATATATACTTACAGTAAACATCAACTTTAACTTAGTAGTATTATTTAGAAATTATGGATGCCTATGGGTCCTCTTGGAATTCAAGAATTTTATTTTATTTGGAGAAACAATCAATGGTAATGTCAAGGCAATTCTTCTCTCTTAATTTTGGGTATGTTGGACTTAAAGAGAGGCTTTATATTATCTTTGAAAACAACAGCTATCCATTTCCTCTATGCAGTTGCATGTCCAGGTTATAGGTTTGAAAACTTTGCTCTTTCAGAGTAATAGTTTTATGTCTTAATATGTTTTGTATAAAGATATAGTTTTGTTTTTGTTTTTTTTTTAAAGCAAGCAATCTCCTCCAAACATGTCTGCTTTAGATAAAGTTATATTTTACTACGGGCAAAAGAAAAACCAATTACCCTTATCTCCTAATAAGAGATCTGGAGTCTGGTTAGAGCCTAATTCCCTTTAACAAAGTCCTCTAAGTTCACCTTATCCCTTCATATATATATATATATACCCCACTGGGCAAGCAGCTCTACGGTCTTCTAAGGGAAAATAATACCTTCTTGATGTCAAGCGCTTCAAACACGTCCCATGTTCAGTACATGAAGGATTTCTTTTGAAATATTCCAAAGGAGAGGGAGGGTAATAATAGTCCCTATGTAACTTTTCCTGTGTAAATTTCTAACCCTGAAAGCCATGTTGAAAGGGAGTAAAGAATATTTGTGTAAATATGCAGGAAGTCATATGTGTGTGACTCTTTTCTCAACCTTTGATAAACCTGGAATCTTTGCTCCAATGCAACTTTTGTCAGGTGAGACCTTGAGTGAGTGAGAAGGACTTGGGACAAGAGGTGAGATGGGAATAGCTCTTGTGATACCGGTATAGGAAAGCTGTTAAAGAAAATTCTAGAAAATATTTTGGAGTAGGATAGTAGTGTGAATTATCCACTTCCTGAGTGCTAAGCATTGTGTGAAGTGAAGGCTTAGTCCATCAAATTCATTTAATATTTTACCACCCTTAGAAAATATGCACTTTTGAATAAGTATGTGTAGTTATTCAGCTGATAACTTGTCAGTCAGTGAGAGAAAGGGTCTGAGGTAGCATCAGGTGACAGTGGCGGTGATAAGAACTAAAATAAGAACAAGCAGTCGGAACTGGACAGGAAAGGGGGTGTTCAGGGGAAGTGGAAGGCACCCTCCCTAGCTTCAGGACAAACTTTAGAAAAAAAATTAAACACACCAAGTGACCAGATTTCTTTTAAAAAGTGGTTTCTTTTTAGTTCTATGCAATGGGAAAACTGGTTTCGAGGGCCTGGGTTCAAATGGGCAGTTTCAAATCCACCTGTGGCAGGTGGCTGGTGGACAGCAGAGCAAGTCCCATGTCTCTGCTCATCCATGAAAAGCACTGGATGGAATATCCACTGGACAGCCCTCTTGAGACCCTTCCCAGTCAGCAGGAATTGTTCTCTTCTTCTGTGATTTCATAATTCAACTTCATGAGTTGAGAGCTGGGTTGTCTGTTGTTTCTATGCAGTTAGCTATTTCAGATTTGAAGCTTTCTCTAAGATGGATCAAAGTAGACCGATTGTAACATATTTTTTCTTTCTCTTCCTTTGTTTATAAATAGATTGTTAACTAATTGCAATTAGGAGGGAAGTGAGATTTACATTCTCTGTTTTTACTCGGAGCTTGGGGTATCATTCCCCTGGTGTTACAATGGATTTGTGGAGCAGTATGCCTCAAATACAAAGTGGGGTCCTCAGCTGCATGAAGTGGTTAGTACTGCTGCTGCTGTCAAAGTCACCTCAAGGGACAACCTCAAGGATGAATTTATAATATAATTTGTCCCAGATATATGGAGAATATTTTTCTTAAAAAGGCATTTGGTGCTGATACTATTTCTTTAGATGCTGTGGTCTGGATGACCACTGAGGATTTTTATATTCAGGACCAGGCTGTTATGTCCTGTGTCTCGATGTTTCCTCAAAGCCTCGTGCAGTAACAGGTGGGGCTTTTTCAGAGGTGCCTGGATCTAGAATATGTGATGCTCGGTTTGATTCATGCTGCAGTAATAGGCTCAAGGGCATCGGGATTAATGGTGTGAATGCTACTTGCCCTAAGTAGCTTGGATGAGGTAAAATGGATGGAAAGAGCTGTGGTCTTCTATTGCTTGCTTGCTTTTGCTCTCTTTTGCATGTCATGAACTGTTTCTCTTCTGAGATGCCTTTTGGCCAAGCCACCCTGCCTCGGAGCCAGCTGATATAATGGATTAAAAACTTTATAAACTGTGAGCTAAATAAACCAGTCTTCCTTTAAATTTGAGTGTCAGATATTTTATTTTAGCAATGAGCAAAATAGCTAAGGCTTTGGCCAAGTTAAAATAGAAGTGAGATCACAAGGTGGCTGTTCTTGTGGCTGCCCTCTGGGAGGCCCCACCAGATTCCTAGAGCACTGAAGGTGAATTTCAAGACAGAAAACCAAGATATTTCCATCAAAACTGATAAAGGTCATGCCCAAAGGAGGAAGAAGCTACCTCTGCCTCTGCACCTTGTGTCACGGGGATAACTGGAAGTCGGATTGTCCTGAGGCAAAGGTCTGGGGTCAAACCAGTTGGATCAACAACCGGACTAAGTGGTCCCAGAACACCCAACACCGACTCCTATAAATCGTACTCTCATCTCAGTCCACAATCTCCAGCTAATTCTAATTCTAACAGGGAAAGAGATTGAGATTTTCTTGATACTGGAGCCTTGTTCTCAGTTATCTGCTAATTCCAGCCTGCCAGCCTCAGTCAGTATTACCATTAGAGGTGTAACCAGGAAACTATAGCCAGATGCTCTTCATGGTCCTTATTGGCTACAATTGGCACAACTTTCTATTTTTTCATGTCTTTCTGATTAGGTCCCAAGGTCTACCCACCTCTGCTAGGATAAACTATCTTACCTCCTATATATCACTGTTTATATGCACTCAATTTAGTGCTCTCCCTTCCTCTAGTAGAGACAGGTTAACCAAGTCTGAGCTGTTCAGAAAAAAATAAAATGGGTGACAGAGTAATACCTAAACTTATTCATTTAGAAGATACTACTTATTTTCTCACCAAAGACAGTATCTGTTGTGACTGAATGTTTAAAAGGGACTACAGTCTGTAATCTACAGCTCTGAAGGCAAGGCTTCCTTAAACCTTGAAATAGCCCTTGGGAATTTAAGAACACAGTGGAGAGTAGAGACTATTTCAAGATATTTGACGAGTAAATCAGGCTGAAGCACTTTTACATTTTATGGTGCCTAAGCTGTACATCCTTTTATCCCAGATTCCTAAAGATACTGTGTGGTTTTGCAGTTTTAGATTTAAAAGACACATTCTTTTTTGCATACTCCTCTACCCTGACTCACGATTTCATTTTACATATAAGGGCACCTCCTCCAATCAGAATACTCATTTAATCTCAGTATCCTGTTATCCCGAGGGTGTACAGACAGCCCTCACTTATTTGGACAAATCTCCTATCTACAGTCCCACAATGCATGGATGTGCCCCTTCGAGAAACTCACGTCCCACGGTACCCAAGCCCCGTTAAAGCTTTTACTCAAGTGGGAATACAATGTATCTTGATTTCAAGCACAACTATGTAACTCCTCCCCAGCATATCTTTGTCCAATCTTCTCCAAGAAAACTTAAAAGTTTAAAAAGAGAATACTAAACTGATTCCATATTTTCCTTTTTTGGAAACAATTTAGGATATTTGGGGATATCATTGGCCTCTGCCAACTCTAGAAGTCAGGTTTCAGTGAGGTAGTGAAAACTCTTTATCGGCTAATTTAAAAAAATTTCAAAAAACATGATATTTTACATTTTAATTTGGGAACCAAATTTTCAGTAGGCTTTTCAAAAACTCAGAGAAGCACTTCTACTCATTCTTACATTAAGTCTTCCCTAAGGACAATACTTTACACATTTCTAAGAAAAATAAAACTACCCAAACCTCTTCACTCAGGACTGAGGACCTACACAATAGCTGATAGGATATCTGAGCTAGAACCTGGACGTAATAACCAGAAGCTTGCCAGCCTGTTTTGGAACAGTGACAACAGTGGCCCTTTTGGATCTGAAAGCCTCTAAACTAAACTAGAAAAGGATCTTAGTGTTTTTACTCCTCACAATGCAGCCATAATCCTGTCCTCCAAAGGGAGTTGCTGGCTCGTGGTTCACTTCCTTCTTAAATATAAAGCACCATTTACTAAAATCCACTGCATTCTGATACGAGAGTCTTTCACACAGAAGGGAATTCCTTTCATTTGAAGATATTCGAAGAAATAAATTAATGAAGTATTGCTTCATAAAATTTAGAATTTATCCCATGATTAGGCCAGCAAACTCAGACCTGCATTTTAAAATTTTGTATTTTCAAAGCGCTCTTCACAGAAGTTTAGTTAAATTGTCCTATTATCATTTGAATACATGAGCCCTAGGAAAGCCAAGGCAACGCAACATGAGCATTTGCACTAACCTTAGTATGCTGGATCTTCAGGTCAGTCAGTGGGGTAGGTATGGTGGGGCTCGCTGAGGACATTTGTCGGCTCTTGGAACACAGGTGACAGGCTCGGTGATTTGATTCTGATGCTGCCCTCGGCTTTATTTGTTCCTTTTTATCTGCACTGCCTAAAGTTTATTTGCATATTGGGATATGATTGGATGAACAGACTGGGAGCAAAAAAATGAAAGGAGCCTCCTCATTTGTAACCACTAGGGCAGAAAACTTTTGACTTTGAACCTTCATCCTTAAGAAACATAAATATCATATCTTTTCTCTGGTATGAGAAAATGAAGTTGTAAATGAGTTGTAGTATGTATAGTTGATATTGTGAAGTAGAAAATATTTAGAAGGAAAGAGTGTAAGGGTAAATAATGAGAGGAAAAAGAGTGTGGTAATAATAAAGAAAAAAGAAAACAAAGATTGTGTATATAGTGGGTGAGGGGATGCAGGGTGGGGGGGAAAAGGAAAAAATGACAAGTCATGTCATATTCTGGTACAAACTCTTAATGTTGAATGTGATTATCATGCGTATTCATAATGTACCAATAAAGACAATTAAAAAAAAAAAAAAGAAAGAAACGCCATCCTAACATTGAAATTGCATCAGAAGACAGGACAGTATTTGCAGATGAATTAATATCCAAACTGGAAACCAGTGATAAGGACATGTAATACAATTGCTCTGGCCACTAGGTCCAGGTTTTTTTTCTTTTTTTTTTTTTAATACTTTTTAAGTTACTGTGTAACTTTCTGTTCTCTGACAGACTTGGATTCAGAGAATCTGAGAATCGCAAGAGTCCAAAAGGGTGCTTGTTCTCAGCAGAAGATAGGAGGCACAGAGCCCTCGCCAGGTGTCTTAGGACAAGGCCGGCCGCAAAGCAGCCGCGTCCCAGAGAACCAGGGGCTGGACGGGGCATGCAGGCCCTTCAGGAGCTACTTTAAGCCAGCTTTTTATCACCTAATCATTCGGGTAGATTTTCAGTGCTGGGTGAGTAACCGAGGTGATTTCAGAAGCTCTAAATTATACTTATTTCCTATCCAGAAACTGAAAAGTCAGCAGGACTTTATGGAACTCAGTCCTGGCACACACAGTCCAAAGTCACACAGTCAGCGACCTGACAGTGTCATCTGTGAAAACCGAAGGGACCTCTGGATTTGAAAGGCGTTTGCATTTACCAATCACCATTACAGACAATTGTCCATTTTAAACAGGTCTCAAATAATTCAAATTCTTAGTGTTCAAACTGGGAGCTATGAAAAAAGAAGAATTTTAAAGTGAACTCCTCTCATGTTAAGTACACTACTTTTTTTGTTTTAAAGCTGTAGAAAAAGTTCTGAGTGGAACAGGATAAAATTCCTTCAGTGCTCAGATTACTATGAATTAATAGAAACAATTCTAGGGAAATTACTAGCTTCCCTGAATATGAAATTAAGAGTGGAAGAGCTGATATTAGATGTGGAAATCTCGGTTTTCTTTCTATCTTCCTTTGGTAAACTCATTTTGTGATGTAGAAAAAGTGAGTAGCTTACTGATAAATACAGGTCTGTTAAGTACAAGACCAACATTGCAGTGCCATTTCAGTCCTGTTGGTCTCCGAAGCCCAGGATCTGCCTCCAACCCCTGCCTCTTCTTCCCTTTATCCTGTGTGAAGATTGTCAGAGAGGTTCAAGAATCAGCTCTTTGCTTCTCTGTATGAAAGTCACACTCACAGACACTTAAAAACTTTTTACTCATCTAAGGCAGGAACTGGCACATGCTTTTTTGTTATGGAACAGATAATAAAAGTCTTCATGTTTGTGGGTCAGATGATTTCTGTTATAACTTCCTCTTCTGTGTTTACAAGAAACTGCAGATAGGAGCTAAGTTAATGAGTGTAGATATTTTTCAATAAAATTTTGTTGACAAAAATCCAGCAAGTGGCCAGGTTTTAGGAGAATTCCATTTTAAAGTCCTAGACTACTCTCTACTTTCTACTTGAAGATCAGGTAGAACTTTTTGTATCCTTTCTACATTTCTCATTTTCTCTGCTAAGTTTTTTCTGTTTGGCCAGTCGAATCACTTTTTCTTTCATAAATGTCTTTCAGCTCACTGCACAACTGCAGCCATTAAACTCGCAGGCACCACAGCCAGGTTGAGGCAGCATGTTCTGCTGCTTTCTTCTGCTCCCAGCTTCAGTTATTGTAGATTCACATATTGGTTTATTTGAGGTCCAGGCAGAGGCCTCATGACACACTGGACATATCATCACATTCTTTAAACAAGCACAGTTTTGTTTGTATGTTGCTGGATAATTTCATAAAAATAGTGTCTATAAAATAGGCATTTCTGAGTGAAAGATGGTGATGCAAACCTATTATTCTAACCGTAGGGAAGCTGAGGCAGGAGGATCACCACCAGGCTGAGGCTCTCTTGGTTGACATAGTGAGTTCAAAGTCAGCCTAAACTTCATAGCAAGACCTTGTCTCAACAAAGCAAAGCAAAATAAAGAAAAACACTGCAAAGAAAAACAACATCAAGCATTACTGAATGCAGGTAAAAAGTAGCAACTTTGGAGTGGTTACCCTACTTATTCATTAACTTCCAACAAATATTTACGTATCCATCAGTAATTCTTCACACTTAATTTTACCTGGGCTCTTAATTTCAATTTCTTCCTAGAAACCACAAGGCTTGAGGGCTATATCCTTGTGTGAAGTGTTGCCTGGTTCAGGCGTTGTTTTTTTAGAATACTCTTGCCTTCCTGGGAATGGACACATGGGTGGGAGATTTTTTTTCCCCTCTTCTTACAGAGGAAAACATCTTAGTGAGAACAGGAGGCCTTGGAGGCAAATTCAAGCCTGGAGTCAGTTTCGTGGGTCTTCACTGTCTGACAAGCTGAATCAACAAGGTGGTGAGCCAACCCTTTCACTCTGAATCCTTAGAAGGGCTGTTTAATCTCTTTTCCCTTCTTAGAAATAGAACAAATTAGGAACAAGAAGTATAGTACTCAGCCCAGGGAGTTAGCTCAGTGGTTCTGGCGCCTGTCTTGCAAATGCAAGGACCGGGTTCAATCCCTGGTTAACCACATACCATACTGGGAGTGGAGACTCACGCCCAGCAGCTACCAGTACCACATACCACAGTGCCGGGCGTGGTGGTTCACGTCTGTCATCCCAGCACTCGGGAGGCAGAGGCAGGAGGATTGCTGTGATGTGAGTTTGAGGCTGAGCTCAGGGTCAGCCTGAACCACAAAGCGAGACCCTGTCTCAAAAAACAAACAAACAAACAAACAAACAAACAAAAAAACAAACAACAACAACAACAAACAAACAAACAAACAAACAAAAGAAGTACAGTACTCATCTCTGATATGTGACTTCTTCCACGTCCTAGTGGAATTTGTCATTATAAACAAGAAAGGTAATTCTGGTCTCACTGAAACGCCTCCCTGTTCACAGAAGGGCTCCCTAGAACCGTGTTTAAACCTCAGGCACTAACATAGTCAAAGGAGACCAACTTCCTACCCATGAGCAAGTGAGATTTTTAAAATATCAAAATTGTTAAAGAAGATAATGTCAGGCTGGAGTAAAAACAGTGTCTTCAGTGAACTCAGCATCTGTAACCCCTCAAAATGAGTCTGTAGAAATCCCAATTTCCAAAGCCACAGAATTAGAAAGTGGGGCCTTTGGAAGATAATTAGGTGATGAATGCAGAAACTTTATGAATGGGATTAGTTTTCTTAGAAGATAATTAGATGATGAATACAGAGACTTTATGAATAGGATTACTTTCCTTAGAAAGAGACCCCTACTGAATACTGAGGTCTCTTGTTCATTTTTGCCAAGTGTAAAAACAAAAAGTCAGCCAACCTTAATCCTAACCCGGTGTTCATAGAACCTGACTTTAAAGTCTCCAGAAATGTGAGAAATAAAATTCTGTTGTTTCTAGACCTTTCAGTGCCTGGTATTTTCCTTAAGGTAGTCTGAATTTTCTTTTAGCTCATTTAACACATTGTCTCATTTCAAAATCTTTGGTCCATACATTGAGGCGGAATCTTGCTGAATCTTACATGTCTTGCCTCTTAATGCTGGTGTGTTGCTCTAAGTAGGATTGGGTTTATGTTTCTGTCAGAAAAGCCAGCAGTGGGCCTATCTCCATCATTCTTATGCCTTTGGGGGTTTTTAATATTTTCTAAAAACTTGACCTTGTTGTGGTGTAAGACTCTGTAATTGACTGGAAAGTAAATGTTAAAGTTGAAGTGGAAATTTAACACTAACGACGTGTATTAGCCTTTGCTTATGAAATCTCAGAAAAGGAAGAGTATTCCACTCACAGTCGAGGGTGAAGATCAAAGACCATGTGGACATCTAGTCTTTAATAAAAATATCCTTTGAGAACATAGGCTATCAGTTCCTGCCTCTGCTTCACACAACCTAAACTGCACTTATTTCTCAGCAACTAAATCCTTGTCTATCAAGGGTTAGTATGGGCAAGGGCAAGAGCAATTGTTGACCTTGCAGTTTTCATTTTCCTTCTTGCTCGTGTGACTTTTGAAGATTTTTCTTCCTTTCTTTTTGAACAAAGTATGAATTTCATAGCTACGTAGGATGTGTTAGCTTGCATGTTCAGTGGAATTTTAGTAGAATTTTCACATAATCTGGCCTGCTATCCTAAATGAAATGGAAATTATGTATTTGACCAGAGAAGAATGAACACTGTCATTTAAAAAAATTTGGTGATTTATAAACAGCTGATTATTATGATTTATTCATTTTTATTTTTTGTATATTTTTATGTTTTTCTTATGAACAATAATCAACATCTGAAAATGTTCATGGTGTCTTACAGTACAGTGTCTGCCTAATTATTACTTATATAATACATGTACATGTGTGAAGTATCTCTCCTGATTCATGCCTATTCTTGCAGTTTTTCTTATTTATAGTCATTCTTAATCCATTTAATATTAAAAATTACAAAATCATCTTTGTTATTATTCCAATATGAAGTGTTTTTTTTTTTTTTCAAGACACAATTTCGCTTTTTTGTAGTTCAGGCTGGCCCTGAGCTCAGCCTTCAACTCATAGCAATCTTCTTGTCTCTGCCTCCCAAGCGCTAGAATTATAGGCATGAGCCACTACACCCAGTGGCATTGTAGTATGTGGTTCTGATTGCTGGTGGGCATGAGTTTACATGCCTAGCATTGTTGTATGTGGTTACCAGGGATCAAAGCTGGGCCCTTGCACTTGCAAAGGAGGCGTTGGAACCACCGAGCTAAATCCCTGACCCATCCAATATGAAGTTTTATGTTTACATTTAGAGTCCTATTTGAATTTAAATTTAAAATAAAAATTCCACAGTATCCAGATACATTTTGATGTAGCTGGAAATGATTATATATTGCCTTATCAAGAGTACATTTAAGAGAGGGATTAAGATCTTCCTAGGAATAACATTAAATGAAGACACCAGTAATAAAATAGCTTGGGGATTCTAATAATGCTTTGGTAGCCAGAAATGAGAGTTAACTGTGTTTATAACTGGCCAACTGCGATTGGAATTGGCTTTTGATCTACTGCCTATCTCCCAAATATGGTCTCTCATCATAGCAGCTAGGACAAAATTAGCTACAATTAATTAATGAGAAGACCTTAATTAATGAAAAATCATCTTTCCACATTGGCAAATAAATTCAAGGAGTCTTCAAGTTTAGTCTCTTTGCCATGTGATACAGAGAAATAAAAGGGAGGTAGACAGATATAGGCTCACAATGGCTGAGGATTATTAATAGACCCAGAAAATACAGTATCAACAGGATTCCCAGAGACTGCCATGCATCACTCATGGCAGAGATGTTGGGACTACAGCAGTTCCAGGAGATAGATAGGTGACCTGGGAGATGGGACAGAAGAGAGGTGGGCACTGGCAGTTTGGTGACAAGAGAGAACCTCACCCTAGGATCAAATCTATGAAGTTGTAAGTGGTGGCTGCAGAGATAGCCTGCCCAATGAATTGAATTTATGGACACCAAAAGCTCCGGTAAGAATTCTTCCTAAAGGAAAAGATTAAGAAAGGGAAGAAGATGAGAAATAATGCAGATTGGTTGTTGCTAAGGAGTACAAAGAACAAAAGCAGAGAGAAAACATTAGATAAGTTTTACTTTGGAGCGATGGAAATATTTTGGAGCTAGGTAGGAAAAGCAGTTGTACCACACTGAGAATATATGATTGGCCACAGATTCATTTTAAAATTTTAATTATAGTTTTGTAGCCTATGAGGTTCACTGCAGTAAGTTATTTTCAAAATATAAAGCAGTAGCAGAGAGAAGTTTGTTGTGACACTGGGTGCCAACCAGAGGCTTTCACCTGGTGTAGATGATTCTTTGAGAGGATGGCAGACCTTGCAACACAGAGAGCCAGAGAAACAGTTGATTGTTCTCAAACACACCCTGGAATATGAACTTCGCAACATTCAAAATGTTTTGCTTCCACGTCGTATTTTTTTGCTGCAACCTTTAGATGTTGTGAAAATATAAATAATAATGAACATACTGGAGAGCAGTTCAAGAATATTTGAAAAGGGACCTTTCATGTATTTTTCTTGCTGTTCTTGTCTAGTTCTGAGAGATAAGCAATGATTTCACTCAGGATCCCTCTCCTTCAAAACCTGACCATAAAAGTAAGTAGGAATCCAACATCACTAGCATGTAGTCCCATTAGTTTTGGAAATGGTTTGGATAATACACTGAGAATAAGGGGTCCATATTTCTTTGAAGTCACTGCTACAGCTTTAGCACACGGAGAAGTAATTTAGCATGTAGTTTAAACATTTTGAAAACAAATGGTGTCTGAGCAGAGGAAATAGTTGCTCTCAGACAATATTATCATGGTTCATTTTGGACCCAGATTTCAAAGGCTCCCTCTCAACAAAACACCAGGAAATGTATCTTCTAGGATAAGGCTTTTCCAGTTAAAAAGAAGGGTCACATTTCTTTGCTGCATATTTCTCTATGAAGACCAATTTCTTAAATTCGTGGATAATAAACTCAATAAGCATATATAATTCCTAAAAGTATCTGTGGGTAATTCAACTGTTCCTCGGAGGAGATGGACTTTAATATTCAGTCTAAGAAAGGTTTCTGGACAGTTCGTTTAAAGTTAACTAGTTGATTTTTCATGAACATTTTTTCGTGTCAGATTTAGTTCTTCCAAACTGAAAAGTTCTAAGAAACACACAGCTAAGGCCAAAAATAGTTTGGATTTTAAGGAGCACTGGGTACATAGACTGCACTCTGCTCCTCACAGTTGGAATCATTGTTTCCTTGTCACTTGACAGAAGTGAACCACTTCAGGGGAATTAAAACTGACATTATATAACTAGACTTATTTAATGACCCTGTAAGTCAACTGCTCAGCAGAGCCTAGTAGAAGTGTTTATGTGCTTGCATAACTGGGTGGTCATGGATAATGTGTAAGAAAAACTTATTTTTTCCCAGGAAGCATACAGAAAGAAGTTTCTGGAGTTCTCCTTCCAAAGGATTAATAAGTGATTTATAAAACTAAGTAATTAAAATCATTACATGCTGAAAAAGCCCTGTATAAAAAAGTGGTGCTTGTGAGACCCTGTTAGACTTCTGGCCCGGGCACAGCGTTTTGCTCAGTAAATCAATGCCAACCCGTGCCCCAGTTCCTCTGTCTAGTGTTCTACACTCTGTCACTTTCAGTCAGTGGAATGTTGCTCATTATTCACAACCACACTTTCAAAGAATTATGTCAACTACTGAAAGTGACAATGAAATTAACAGTTATTCATAGTTGCTATGAGCATAATTCTGTTCTCAGCGTCTTACAAATCTAGGTGAAAATTAGTGCTGTTTCTGCCATTGCGCAGAAGAGAATACTAAGGTTGCTGAGGCTAGCAATACCCTCAGATTCTTTTTTATCTTTCTAACCTTTCCCTAGGTTCCAGGTCGGTTCAGTCCCTACTATCTGTGACTTTCTGCCACCTACATGCATTTGTTATTTTATCTTGATGCATCTGTTAGTCCAGCTCCTTGTTCTTCTTTCCTTCCTTTTTTATTTTGGTTATTTTTTCCTTCTGTGTTGCAGAGGGAAAAGTATTTCACTCAACTGACTTTTCCATAATTATTTTCCATCATAATTCCATAATTGTAAATTTTTTAAAGTGTCAACATATATGTTGAAGAGAAGTATCTAGGTTTAAGAGTAGACCATGCAGTATTTATCTGATATCTGGCTAACAGTTTATTACATCCTGGTCATAGTTTGAGCTATGTTGGAAGAGCCAGAATACTCACATTGTAGTTAAGAACAAGGATCCCGTATGAGCACACTTGGCCTACAGAAATTTTTTAAAAGTCACTGGTTAGCATCACCAGCTTGAATTCCCCAAACTGTGGGTAACCTGTTCATGAAACAAGAGACTTACTTCTTCCTGGTTAATATGTAAGAGTATTTGGCATAAAAATGTAGGTTCATTGTCCTTGTGAGCCAAGGACACAATGGCTATCCCCGCCTGTTGGTCTTCTGTGACAGCTTCATATCTTTTTCTCTTAGGTTGAAATTAATTTAAACTGTGACCACATGTCACTCTTCTCACTTTTTCCCCCTTTCCCCAAATGATTAAATACATAGAGGTTTCCATAACTGGGAAAATATTACAGTTCATCTTCCCATTGTTTAGGACAAAGGAGAGAAAACCTCTGCCTAAATGGAAGGAATCTGGTCCAGGAAAGACCTTTGCACAGAGCTTCCCTGCAAATGTAGCATGAACACAGAAACCTTAATCACACATGCACCTGGACTACTTTTTATTACTAGGCCCTTGGATTCTTAAGCATCATTTTTACTAGCTTAGTCTTATCCTGAAAAGTATATAGCTGGTCTGTGAATAGATCCCCCTGAAGAGAACTGTCAAACAAGCTGCAGAATGGCCCAGAGAATACAGCGCAGTCAGCCTGTCATCATTTACAATGTATTTTTAATAGGATCAAGTATATTTATGTACATATGATACAGGACTTTGCTGAGTCACAGGAAATACTGGGTTCTTTTTTTCCCCTTTGATTCCAGCTATTGACTGTGTTTACCATCTATCAAAAAGTTTGCTGTGTTTAGTCTCGTCTTGATATCAGCTCAGTGGTATTGCAACTCTTGGGGTATATTCTCTTCTAGTTTAACTCCAGTTTAGCATATATGAATTCTGTAATTCTTCTCCAGGAGAGAGATCCACAGTCTTTCATTATTTCTCGTATGTTTTTAAATACTCCAAGACTTCTCAGTTTCTGCTTTCTCTAATTTCTTAATCTAGATATTGATGAATATTTTCTGTATGAATTAAATAAAAAATGTTCTAGGCTTTGTGGGTCCTATGATTTCTATTTTAATTGCGATGATTATTTGCAAATGAATGGAAGTGGCTCTGTTCCAGTAAAACTTGATTTAGTAGAACAGATAAGGGGCTGAAGCTGATTCACCCATGGTAGTTTCCTGACTCATGCCCTAGTTTCTGTTTTAGTGGAAATACCATGGATTGTATTTCAAATTAGTTTCTCTCTACACTTTCATTTTTCTGGCTCTCCTGAGCTTTAATCTGATTCATGGTGACAGTCTTTGATCATCTATATTATTATACTTTATTCTTCTGCTTTCTTTGTTTTTGTGGCCAGCTCCTAGAGTTGTCTGGAAAAACTTGCTGATGGATGCCTTTGTACATTTTTGTTTTGAGTGTTGCTTGATGACTGCTCATTTTCTGTGCTCATTACTGGTCCATTTTTCCAATTCCTCTTCAAGCCTACCAGGAGTCATTGTAGATAATGACCAGCTATTCTCCAGAGGGTTTGATTCAATGTATATGTAGATGAGCAGTCACTGAGCTCCCCAGAGAGACTTGCTATTGGTGACTTTTTTTTTTTTTTTTTTTTTTTTTTTTTTTTTTTTTTTTTTTTTTTTTTTTTTTTTTTGAGACAGGGTCTGGCTTTGTAGTTCAGGCTGGCCCTGAGCTCAGCCTCAAACTCACATCACAGCAATCCTCCTGCCTCTGCCTCCCGAGTGCTGGGATTACAGGCATGAGGTACCACTCCCGGCACTGTGGAATGTGGTACTGATTGCTGCTGGGTGTGGGTCTCCACACCCAGTATGGCGTGTGGTTAACTGAGGATCAAACCCAGGTCCTTGAGTTAAATCCCTGGCCCCTATTGCTGACTTCTGAATGTCTGTGCTTTGAGGGTGGCTAAAGAGGACCAAGTACTGCTCAGCATTGCAGGTGTTAAGCATGTGAAAGCTTCTCTCTGCCGTTGAACATGTAGCCCTGGCGTGAATCATATCTCCAAGCAGTTTCAGGCAAAAAGAGCTTAGTCATGCATGAGTTTCAGAATCTTATCACATCTTTCATTGATATGCTTATTTTTTAATTTATAAAGTATATGTTTGTGACTTTTGTTTCCTTTTCAATCCTTTGTATAGTTTACCTACAAACCCATGGTAAGTTTTATGCAGCCCTTTTATGCATTTTGTAGACTCAATTTTTACTTTTATTTGGTTTTTTTTTTTTTTTTTTGACAGCGGGAAGTTTCTTATTTTTGTGGTATCTATTCTATTACTTTTTTTTTTATTTTTAGGTTTTTTGAGACAGGGTCTCGCTTTTGTGGTTCAGGCTGGCCCCGAGCTCAGCCTCAAACTCACATCACAATCCTCCTGCCTCTGCCTCCCAAGTGCTGGGATTACAGGCGTGAGCCACCACGCCCGGCACTGTGGTATGTGGTACTAGTTGCTGCTGGGTTGAGTTTCCACACCCAGTATTGTTATGTGGTTACCAGGGAATCGAACCCGGGCCCTTGCGCTTGCAAGACAGGTGCCGGAACCACTGAGCTAACTCCCTGGCCCCTCTATTCTATTACTTTTATTTTATGGTAAATACTTTTTAAATATATATTTTAAAAAGAAATATTCTTTTTTTAGAGGCCAGAAAAAGCTTACTCTAGGTATCTTATTAAAGTCTAACAGTTTTACCTTTCACATTTTAGCTTTCTGTTTACCTAGAATTGATTTTGTCCCTTTGTTGTCCAAACATGATTTACTAAAGAGTTCTTCTATTCATTCTGACTCACAAATTAACTTCCAGGACATACATTTACTCTTTCTCTATTCTCGTTTGATTTAACTCTGTCCAAGTCACACATGCATTATTATTCCATGCTTCTTTGCTTAAGAACTTATCCTAACTACTTTCCTTATTTTCACCTTACTTTTAGTATTTATGTCTACCCACATTCTTACTGGATCTTTTTTAATCCATTCATGTATTATGGTGGAAACTTTCCTCATTATATTTGATATTTTATAGAATGCTATCATGAACTCATACCTTGCCTTAGATTTCTATTCAATAATATTCTTACCACATAATCTCAGGAGTAGAAATATGGTGTTTGAGGGGGTCTACTTTGTGGTTTTAAAAGCATGACTTCCATACTGTGGTACTCTCGATTCATAGTGGCTATCTGACGTTAACATTTTGATTGCCTGTTCAAGTGTTTAGCAATGAAATGACGCCTTAGTTTAGTTTCAGTTAAACTTCTCCGACTATGAGGCTCCGTGTGTCCTCAGGTCTGTCTGCTGTGCATGTGCGTTCACGCTCCCCCTTTGTCCTGAGACCCTTGTGTTCGCACGCAGATTTAAATGAGCTGTCCGTAAGGGGCGAACTTACATCAGGCAATAAGTAAGTTGGATGTTTTTCAGAACTACCGCATTGTGCACTCCAAACTGCTCCGCCTCTTGTTTTTATTCCATCATAAGATAAAATCAGTGACTCTAGATTAATGCTGAGCGTCTGACTAGAGGCTCAGAGGCTCGATTTTTTCCCCGGCTGCACTAGGTGCAGAGCAGACATCATCTCCCTGAATCCACCTTCACATATAACTCTGGGAACTGCAGACTGAATTGCTGGTCTGCTTGAAGTCACCCAAAGAGAGGCTGCAAAGGTGCGAGTTCAGGTTCTGATCCAGTAGGGGGCAGGGACGCGGGACACAGTGAGTCACCCCCACCCTGTGGTAAGTCCTGAGCTCAGGTGACCTCATGTCAGACCAGCTCAGCTTTGCAGCGAAGGGGCAGCAAGTGTCAAGTGACTACTTACAAGCGCCCTGGGGCCAGCTCCGAGAGTCCCTGGAAAGAGACGCACAGGTGCATGTTCCCTGCTCCTTCCTTTTGCTTATCCGGCAGGGTCCACCAATCCCTAAACGTTGCCTTGGAATGACCTATGAAAAGAATTAAAGACTACTCTCCTTTTTTTGTTTTATTGAGCTTACTGGTATGTTTTAGATCTACATTATGATCACCTTCATCACTGAAAATTTATACCTGTACATCACATATCTTGATTATTATTTTTCCCATTCCCTTGCCCTTCCTTCTACTTCCTCACCCCTCATATGTGTATGTTTTGTTTCTCCTTTTTCCTTTTTACCATCAAATTTTTCTTTCCCTTCTTTACTTTCCCCTGCCTTTCTCTCAGTTAATCTTCCCCTTTGAACATTATCTTCCTACTTCACAATACCTGTTATATACATTTTGGACCTCATTACACCTTCAGTTTCTGACACTACAGAAATATTTTATTTATACATTTATGTCCTATTTTACTTATAAGTTTAGCCTTAAGGTGCATCCATTTAACTACAACTGTCTCCTGTTTATCTTTCTTTATGGATACATAGTACTCCATTTTTATAGAAAAATCACATCTTATTTATCCACTCACCAACTGATGCCTTTAGGGGTTGTTTTTAAGATTTAGCTATTACAGGGCCGGGGAGTTAGCTCAGTGGTTCCGGCGCCTGTCTTGCAATCGCAAGGACCCGGGTT
>PVIR01005604.1:0-40529 GCA_004026965.1 Petromus typicus | reverse complement strand
TGTATCAGTTTACATCCCCACCAACAGTGGAGAAGGGTTTTTCTCTCCACTGCCCCACCAGTATTTGTTGTTGGTTGATTTCTTAATAGCAGCAATTCTTTCTGGAGTAAGGTAGACTTCTTGTATATAAACAATGAATTCATTGAGAGATATATTGGGGAAACAATTCCTTTCACAATAGCATGAAAATGAAATGAAGTATTTAGAAATCAATCTAATAAAAGAGGTGAAAGTCCTCTACTCTGAAAACTATAGCACTCTGAAAGAGAAGATCAAAGAAGATATCAGAAAATGGAAAGAAATCCTAGGTAAAAAGAATGACTATTATCAAAATGGCCAAACTCTCCAAACTGTTATATAGATTCAATACAATTCAAATTGAAATCCCAATAGTGTACTTCACAGAACTAGAGAAAATAATCCAAAAAATCATCTGGAATAAGAAGAGACCTAGTATATCAAAAGCACTTCCGGGAAACAAAGATATGGCAGCTAGTATTACAATCCTCCACTTAAAACTATACTACAAAGCCACTGTGATAAAACAACATGGTACTAGCAAAAACCAGACCTGAGGATCAGTGGAACAGATTAGAAGATGCAGAAACAACTCCAGACATCCTAATCAACCTCATTTTTGACAAAGGAACAGAATATTTAATTTGGTGAAATTAACAGCTTTTTTAATCAATGGTGCTGAGGCCGGGGATTTAGCTCAGTGGTTCTGGTGCCTGTCTTGCAAGCACAAGGGCCTGGGTTTGATCCCCTGGTAACCACATACCATACTGGGCATGGAGATTCACCCCAGCAGCAATCAGCACCACATACCACAGTGCCGGGCGTGGTGGCTCATGCCTGTAATCCCAGCACTTGGGAGGCAGAGGCAGGAGGATTGCTGTGATGTGAGTTTGAGGCTGAGCTCAGGGCCAGCCTGAACTACAAAGCCAGACCCTGTCTCAAAAAAAAAAAAAAAAGAAAAGAAAAAAGAAAAATGGTGCTGAGAAAACCAAGTTTCAGTCTGCCAAACATTAAAACTAGACCTATCTCTTTCACCATGTACTAAACTAAAATTAAAGTGGGTTAAAGATCTAAATATTAAAACAGAAACACTAAACTGGAAAATCTATTAGGTAGAACTCTTGAAGTCATTGATGTAGGAAAAGACTTTTTAGTCAAAACTTCAAGAGGACAGAAACTAGAAGAAAGAATCAACAACTGGGATCTCATCTTATTTAAAATCTTTTACATGAGTCTAGGAATTGAGCTTAGTCTTTCCGGAGCCTGCCTTGCAAGCACAAGGTCTTGAGTTCAATCTCTGGTAACCACATACAACAATACCTGGCATAGTAACTCATGTCCACCAGCAATCAATACTACATACCACAGGGCTGGGCACAGTGGCTCACACCTGTAATCTCAGCATTAGGAAGGCAGAGGCAGGAAGGTTTCCTGTGAATTCAAGGTTATCCTGGGCTACATAGTGAGCTCAGGGCCAGCTTGAACTACAAAGGGAGACCCTGTCTCAAAAAATAATAGTTTCTGCACAGCAAGAGAAACCACTAACAAAGCAAAAAAGACAACTTACAATGTTGGAAAAAAATTATCAACTATTCCTTAAATGTCTACTATCTACAATGTATAAAGAACTTTAAAAAAAATCAGACCCGCCCAGATTTAAAGATCCATTCAGAAGTGGGCGTCTGAGGTAAACAGAAAGCTTTCAGATGAAGAGGTAAAAGCAACAAAGAAACTTGAAAAAATGTTCGACATCACCGGTCACTTGAGAGATAGAGAAGACAACAACACTGAGATTCCATTTCACTCCAGAAAGAATACATGTTTTAACGCACTCATTTTCTTTAACAATGTGGCCCTTTCACTTTCCTATGCTCTCTGCCTGGATATCTTACAAGAAGTGGTCATGGCAGTTCATCTGCCCTCTCCGCACTGAATTTGGCTGATCTTGTGTATGACCTTTCTTCTCTAATTCCAACATAATCACTTTATCACCCTTCTAAATTACTGCAACTCCTTTCAGTGTGGCTTTCTGTTTTCCCTTTGTCACCCTCCTATTCTTCTTCTTTCTCTTCCTGCTATTCTTCCTCTTCTCCCTCTTTCTTATGCAACGTTAGGCTGGGCTCGAACTTACAGTTTTCCTGCCACAACCTCCCTGAGTGTTGGGATCACAGGTGTGCATTCTTGTATGAATTTTACTCTCCATATAGGTTAGAGCATTTTCAAATACAAGGACAGAAATTCCACTCAAAGTATGTTAATACAACAAAACAGAACAGGAAGAGTTGAACTGAAGAATTACACTAGGCACAGAGTTGGTTTTAGATGTACGGGGACTCAAGATAGCAGATTATTCCCTCAGCATTCTGTATCTCTGTCCTTCCCTACTTGTTTTTTCTTTATCTTTGGCCTGGAATTTTTGCCCATCATTTTAGTCCTGCTGTTTTATAACTGACATTATGTGTCTGTTAAGTTACCTGGTCTTTGTGGGCAACTTGATTGCAGGCATTAATTTTGATCATCATTACTTTTGACCCTATATCATGGTTTACTCCTAATCAATGACCTAAAAAACACAGGTTGGTTAACTAAATTTGTGTGTGAAACAATATTCTAGGCTTTTGTATTAACAACAAATTGAAAAGATTTCTTAAAGTACTGAAAATAATTATTTGTCTCTAACTCAAAGAATGTAGTTCCTCAAAAAAAAAAAAGAAGCATTTATGATAATGGAATTCAGCTAATAATGTAGATCAATGAAATATGAGAAAAATGTTGGCTCAGTAATTTATTTGCAGTCATGAGGACATTCTGGCTTTGGAAGCATTTTCAAACAGTGGGGTGAAACATAATCTAACAATCCAAGAGATTAGAGACTGGATCGTGCAATATATTATAAGCATTCCCTTCTGGGACTTGGGCACTCTGCCCCCATTCAGAACTCTGTATTTTTAACTACTTGTATAAGAATAGTTGCTTTAAAATTCATATATTTTATAAATAATATATTATGTGTTCTTTACAATTATCACTTTCATGATGATTCTTTTTCATGAATATCCTCAAAAGGGTTATTAGCGAACAGAAGCCAATTATTTTGACAGGACTTGTACTATTGTTATCAAGCACACTCAGAAACATTGTACCACTTGGCTCCTTTCTCAGAACAAGGCTGAGTTGTCTTTGATTCCCTCAGGTCTTTACCCAAATAGTGGTTGTCTTCATCAAGGACAAGACTTAGGAATCTTGGAATTCTAGGAGGCACGATGTACCTATAAGAAAATGCAGCTACGTGTCCCTTCCTTATGTTTACTGAATTTTAGTGTCTGCAAGTCAGGCTTGAATGAATATTTGGTGCAAATAGCAGCATCTCAAAAATGCTCTCACGGATAGCACCACAGTGGCTAATAGAAACAAGACTTCAGGTGTATACTCAGGGCATGTGCTCTGTATGATGGACTTCAGAGTGAAAGAGAGGAACATTACAAGATTTTCGGGGGAAATGCTAAACTGTGAATTATATTTTCCTTGGATAGGTTTTAAAACAAAAAGTGTGAACTTTGGCTAATATTCTTTTTCTGTTTCAAATAAAGCTGACTCATTGTGCCAGGGATTGAAAGACAAATGAATTATAGATTACATCCAGAGAAAGCGATGTAGCCTCAGATTTAAGACCTGTATCTCTATGTCTGGGATGTTCTATGAAGTCACACAACCATATATGGCTTTTATTCAGTGTCCTCTGTTAGCCATCAAGATGGTATTCAGAGACACATGAGAATTATCAGATTCTTTCTATCAGAAATGCCACAGTTCACGTTTCTCTCTTCTTCTGACAGAAAAAAAGAGGACTTTCTTTTTCTTACCTACACATGTATGAAAGAAGTGGGTTTATTGTTTTTAAATGTTTTATTGTATAAGAACTTAGAGCTGGGAAATATTTTAGAGATCACCTAGTTCTAGCATTTTGTTTTACAATTTAAAGGAGTAGAAAAGAAATGGTATTATAAACTTCCTATAAAACTTCAAATACCAGTTGTTTGGGCCATGTAGAAAGTTGCTCATGATGATGTTGAACACAGTCTGCCTGTAGTGATAAATAGAACAAAATTATTGAATAATTTCTTGCAATCCCTTCTTACAAGCATTTAAAATTTTCTAAAGTGGTATTTTAATTGCAGAAATGTAGCAGATGGAGTCAGCAGTTTGGTCTTGTTGGTGGTCATAGCAGTGGTGACACAGTTTACGGGTGTCAGATAGACATCGTATTTAGGGCTTTGCACTTGACGCTCTGCTTTCAACTACAAATCATTGGCTTCTTTTGTGTTTTTCATTTTCACTTCACTAGAAATATATTTTGTTCATTTTTCTTTGCT
The DNA here is from genome assembly GCA_004026965.1 of Petromus typicus. NCBI lineage: Eukaryota > Metazoa > Chordata > Mammalia > Rodentia > Petromuridae > Petromus > Petromus typicus. The sequence goes on along the minus strand of PVIR01005604.1, from coordinate 36,138 downwards.
TCATCTTCTGAGTTCATCTGAAAAAAGATTTGATCTACATTTTTGGCTGTGTACCAACTAGATGCCCCGATAGAGTCCTGAGTGTGAGCTCTTTGATCGTCCACTGAAGCCAGCTTCACACAGAGGGAGTTATTGTGTGTGCTGGGATTTGGGAGAAGGTGCGCTTTGAGTAGTCCCACTCCTGTCCTTTGTTACTGCTCAGAACTTTACCTCCTGTTCCTTTGCACTTTGTAAACCCATTTCAGCTGTTGCCAGTGTTACTATCAAATATGTGATGCGTTGCCATCGAATATGTCATGGGTGTGGAGTTTGGGGACAATGGAGTGCAGTTCATTCACTTCTACCTGCATTGCATGAGGAACAAGCATTTTCCTCAATAGCCTAACATATTTTGAAAAGTCATATAGAAAGATTATATAAGTGAATGTGAATGCTTTGAAACAAAATGCAGAGCCTGAAAGATTTACCCGTGGAAGCAGACTCTCCATATAGAAGTCCATTTTGAATCAGGAGACTATAGATTTGTTCACTCAAGTTTTTCCTAGTACTGATGGTGGGGGAGATGGTTGTTTGGATTTTTTCTGACACTAGAAATTCCTCTTAGCACAACTGCAACATATTGGTTTTTTTTCAGGGATTTTTTTTTTTTTTGAGACAGTGTCTTGCTATGTAGTTCAGGGTGGCCTTGATTCACTATGTAGTCCATGCTGGCCTCAAACTCATGGCGATCCTCCTGCTTTAGCCTTCCAGTGCTGAGATTACAGGCTTGTGCTGCCATTACTGGCTTTTCTTCTTTTTCTTTTCAGAAACTTTTATATGGGATATCAAAAGGGAATACACATAGAAAACATATGACACGTTTTCTTACAGGGAACAATTTGTGTATCTTCTTCTGGGCCAGGAATTAACCAGGTTTTTCTAATCCTTGACATTTAGCACAGTCTTTATATGGTAATTATTTTGCACAAATTGAAAGAACAAATAAGCCAGGGACTAACATCACCAATTGGATGGCAAAACACATCAGCCTAATATGAAAGTGGGTGGTTTATTGGGCAGGTTTTAAATTCCAGCCCCACGGGCAAAATTGACCCCTCAACCCCCTTGCTTTTCCCTCCATGTTTCCTAGGTCAGCCCCTCCTGGGTGGGGGGGCGGTCATCACATCTGCAAGCTCTCTCCTCAGACTGACTCCTGACTGTTCAGACCAGGCTGCGTGAAGATGCAACTCCTGACAGGCACCGAGACCCAGGGTGGGTGTGACGGCCAGAGGAGCCCTGAGCTCCTATAATCTCCTACAAGGGAGAGAGAGTGATCTAATTCTCAAAAGGTCACTGCATTTCTTTGCTTCAAACTTCTCAGTAACTTCCTATTATTGGTAGGGTTACACCCCACATTTGTTTTTTTGAGACAGGGTCTCGCTTTGTAGTTCAGGCTGGCCCTGAGCTCAGCCTGAATTTAAAGCAATCTTCCTGCCTCTGCCTCCTGAGTGCTGGGATTATAGGCATGAGCCACCATGCCCGGCACTGTGATATGTAGTTCTCATTCCTGGTGGGTGAGTCTCCATGCCGAGCATTTTTGTATGTGGTTACCAGGGATCAAACCCAGGCCCTTGCACTTGCAAGACAGGTACAGGAACCACTGAGCTAAATCCTTGGCTCAAGTCATACAGTCTTAATGAAGAGAAATCTCATTAGTGTTGTGATCTCTTAGGAGAGGTTCAGGCTCAGAGTCACAAACTCTTTTTTGTTCTTTGTCCTCCACTCACTTCATTTTAATATTACTGAGAAGCAGCCTCTGTCATCTCCCCTCCAGACCCCTCTGTGATCCTAAATAAGATCTGCACTTTGCTCTACATTTTCAAATGTTGTGTAATAAACCATGTTTTGTAAACCTGTTATGAACTATGTTGACCTATGTTAAAAAAATGTTGGAAGGGAAATAAGTGTCGTCCTAATTTAGATAGCCTCTGGAGATTGAAAGTGGCTTTGGTTAATGTATCACAGGAGGAGCCAGAGAACCCAGCAATCAGGCCTCAACAATGACCTCCTGGCAGGTAATGGTTAAGAATTAACCTCAAACCTTTTCCAAGATAACGTTCACTCGAGTTTATGTGCAAAAGTTTATATAAAATTTGGGGGCATTTGTTAAATTTTATCTAGATATTCACAGTGAAAAAGGAAGAAGGGTGCAAGAAACAAAAAAATATTCATGCTCGCAGCAGTGTGACAGTCATGAAAACCGTAAATTAATCCCTGAGGTATTTTTAAGAACTGTTACAAATGTGATACTTTCTTTCTTAGAAAATTTATTGTTATTGTAGAAAAAGGTATGGTTTTTGCATCCAGTAGCTTTATTGCATTCATTTTTAGTTTTTTTTTTTTTTTTTGGTGAAATCTTTCATTTTTCTACATATAAAGCCATGTTATCTTTAAATAGTAATCATGACAATTCTTTCTCATTTAGATGACATTCATTTCTTTCTTTTGGTAATGCTTTTGGTAAGATTTCTAATATTTTTATAGAATGAAAGTGACAGAAATCGACATTTTTGTCTTGCTCTTTAAGGGAATGACATCAGGATTTCCCCATTCAATATAAAGTGGACTGTATGTCTGTATATGTGACCTTCATTATATCGAGCTATGTTCTCATTTTCCATAATTTATTGCAAGTTTTTGTAGTGAATAAATGCTAAATATTAGCAAATACTTTCTCTTCATCTACTGAGATAATATGATTTCTCTCATGTTTTTGATGTGATATGTTATGTTTAAGTGTTTTCATATGCTAAAATATCACAGCAAATGATTTCTTCAGAATCTATTAATAATTCCAATTTTGGTATCTGAATACAAAAGTAAGCTTCTGGGTCAGATTAAGATGGTGGATAAAGTTCTGAGTCGGGACCCTAAGCCCAGCTCTTGAAAAGTCGGTGACGTGGGGCAAGAAGACACCTGGGTTCTGAAGGACTGTGCCTCGCCTGCTGTGTATCAGTACTTTGAGCTAGGTGAGTTTGTGTTTCAGGCTTTGCAGGTGTGATTCCAAGTGCCCTGTAACTGCTTTCTAATATGCATCTTCAGAGAATATAGTGATTATACTCAATTACATGTCCACAGAAAAGCAAATTAAATAATGCACTGAATTTTCCCATCCTAAAATTTGAAATGATTTTGATTGTAAATGTTTAAGGAATAACTAGCATGTCCTGTATTTGCTATAACAAGGCAAATCAATCCTTATTCCCACACCCATTTGCAGGTAAGATTGTTAATCATCTCTGCTCTGTTAAAAGCTTGTCCAAGGTTAAGCAGCTTTCAACTTTCCCTAAACCAGTCTGTATTTCTAAGTCAAGATTCAGTCAGCTGTTGAATTTTACATGTAAGTCATGAGGGTAATAAATTTCAGGTAATCATTTTTTTTTCAGCCGGTTATTACAACCATGACTTTGCATTTTGAGAGAAGTGAGCAGAGGGCTGGTTACAGAAATGTCCCAATGTATGATATCAAGCAGCAATTGCTTAGCGGTGAATGCCTTTCTCCTGTGCAACACTGAGAAACTCCATGTTTAAAGTGTTTTGCCATAATATAAAGATTGGGGTTAACTCAGTTTGATGCTAAAGTTCTTAGTTAGGATAAACATTATTCTACTTTCCCCACCTCTTTTGAATGCTTGCTAACAGGACACCATAGATATGACTGAATTTCCTAAGGGAACCATTTTGACCTTCAGAGAAAGCCAAAGGAACATACTAACATTTGCTGAAAAGAACAAATTGTCTTCCTTTCCTCCTATTAGTAGAATAACTGGTACAGGAGACAAGTATTTTCAGTAATATTTAATCATATGCTTCTTGAGAATCTGCAGTGCTCCAGTGACTGTGTGTAGAATTGTTTTCAAGGACAAGAAATGGCAGCAGCAGATCGCTGAATACCTGGCAATTGGCTCCTCTTAGCGGGTCTCCACAGTCGGACAAATCCTTCTGAGAAGCAAGGATCTGCAGCTTCCATGGCACTCCAGATAGTAAAGTTCCAGCTCCGTGTGCCACAGCGTGTGGGTTTATGTCCTGAACCCCGCTGACCTCCGGCCTCACATCCGCATCTCTGCCCACGAATCCGGACCGTCCTCCTCTTACTCAGTTTCTCTGAACACAACTCCTCGCTTTGCTCCTATGAACTCAGATATGCTACTTTCTCTATCTATGGTGCTCATTTCCCACCATCCTTGTCTGTCTTGATGTAGTGAATTGCAACTTCCGGCCTCTGCCTGAACTGCCAAACCCTTCCATCTGTTGTCAGCACGATTCCTTCAGGCTCTTGAAAAAGCAGCTAATCTCCACTCACGGAGCTCGGCGTGCTCAGTGTCCACCAATGAGGCCCAGTGAGGCCCATCCGTGTAGCTACTGAGAACCAGAAGGCTAGACTTGAATCCCTAGAAATTATTTTTGAGCAGGGATAGTGAAGAAATAATTACTAAATACCGGAATAATGTGTTTCATAATCCTGGAAATGATGCAAGAAAATGTTCCCCTTGTGCCCTAGGTTCATGACAGAGTTTTTCCAGGATTACTATTACTTTTTATGAAAGTGAGAACATGCTAAGCACTTAATCACCGTAATTCAGGCATCTTCCGACGGAGCTGGTGTGGCAAAATAGGTAAGTTGGCAACGTCCTAACAGAAGCATTGTGACTATGAAGAATTACTTAACATAATTGGGTAGTTTAAACTCTCCAGAGAAGCGGGACTGTGAAGAGCATCTCTGCTCCCTGTGTTGGGTGCTTCCCTTCATTCTGACATGGCGCCAGGTACATGCTGCCTCTTGCTTTGCAGGGGACAGAGTCACACACTCTGCCTAGCATTTCATTCCCTTGACTGTTCTCTGAATCCCTCTGGCTGCACTCATCTGTGTGCTGACCAACAGAATCCCATCCCAAGCACCCTGAATCCCATTCCTGACTGCACTGTACTGACGCAATTTACCTGGATTGTGTCAGGAGCACCAGTCCCAAATGAGGATAATTTTGTTGCACATAACATCAAATCTGCCAGCAAGAATGGGGAGGAGAAAGTCAGTCTGCAAGGAAAGAAAATTGTGCAGCAAGATCAGCCTTGACAAGTCATCTTATTTCCACAACTGTGGCTTTAGAAGTGTGCTCTCATTCTGAGTACTTCAAATTCATCTCTGACAATAGACTTGTTCCACCCTTAGGAAACACCATATTTGCACCAAATGACTCTGTGATTATGAAATACTGAATTTCAAAGGAACAGTGGTTTAATATTTTCCCCAGAAGACATAGCTAGATAGCTGTATATGATTCAGTTTATGTCATGCTATCATGTTTGAAGGACTCTGACCATTGCCATCCTTATCAGAGATCCCTCTGAACAGTGGCTTTTCAGCATAGTGGCACCTGGTGTCTCCTGACCACTCAAGTTGGTTTTGAAATAAACTTGTCATACTGATCTTATACCTGTTTCTTTTTTCTTGTTCTTAACAATATTGACTTTGTTAAATTTGTCACGTGAAAATATGTGGGATTTACCTGAAGTGAACTGACCAAGAAGCCATTCCATGAGTAGAAGGGAACAGAGAAAGACTTGGCTGCAAACTGTGAAATGGTCATGGTGGCATTTTTCATTCACTGACGGATGCAAACACGAATAGGGTAGTAAACATGGAATATAAGTGCATCAGAGCATCAGAAAGTACCAGCACAACAGCATGCCACTTCGTGGGGATTCTTTAGGTGGACCTTTTGATACCAGTATGGAGAAAAGGAGGAAAGGTATTTTAATATGTCAGATGGTTCAGTACTTCAGTATTCTTCAAGAGGATTTTTTACTTGTCAAATAAATGAACTAGATCTGCTCATGCTTCTGTAACAGGACAAAATTTGAGAAGCAAAGCAGTTCATGTGTTTCTCAATTGGCTTCTTTTTCCTGAAGAGGAAGGCAGAAGGCCTGTGGGGAAGCAGCATGGCAGAAGTCAATGTTCTTAGTTTATTTCAAGAAAAAAAGAGATGGAATAGGAACTGTTATGCATGCAACTCAAACAAATAACCCAAACAAACAAGCAGCTCAAAGCAAATGACTCGGTAGTCTAGAGAAGACTGAAGATTATATCCTATTATTCCAACATATTCTGTAGTTGATTATTTCTGTCCTTGCCTTTTATATCTGGGAGTATAAATTTCAGAATCAGACATGAATGTAAATGGGGCAAAATTGACCTCCTGGAGCTATGCTGTTGGTAAAAATCACAGGCCTTTGTTTCCGTACAAAGTGACTGCTTTCATTATCTTTGTATTTAGAGAAGAGTAACAAAGTTGGAAGTATTTTTTAAACAAAGCATGCAAGGAATTATTGTCCTTTAAACACAGTATGTTTAAATGTAAATGTGAATTGACATGTTCTTTGTGATTATTATAAATATTCACATTCATGTTAAATATGGCATTAAATAATTGTGAAAACCAGTCTCCAGAAGGTAGACTAGAATATGAAAAACAGTCAGTTCATAAACTTATGAGGCATATAAAAATAAAATTCCCTTTTTATATTGTACAGAACAAATCCTAGTATAACTACTGTCATTAAGTAAAAATATGTCAAACAATGTTTTTAATGTTTTGCTATGCCTTAATTTATTTCAAATAGCATTGTACACAATAAGATTGACACAATAAAGTTTTCAGCTCTATTAACAAACTTTGTGTAATACGGTTTATTTTGTAAAAGCTATTTTCTATTAAAAAGATGAGACTGCTTGTTTATTTTAAATGCACATTTTCTGCAAATAATTACTCTTTGTTATATAATTTTCTACCTTTTCAGACAGTTACCAGAGAGCTTCAGAATTACCAGACAGTTCAGGATATTTACAGTGGAATGAATTACACTGTTGAAATAAATACCACAGCATCTGCCTATTTGTGGGGTGTTGTGAACAGGAGCATAACAATGGGTCTTCTTTCTCTAAAGGAAATTATGTGAGCATTCTGTGTAACTGTTAGTGAGAAAAGAACAATTTGTTAACCTAGAACCACCTTGTGTCATTTACCAATAAAACCATTCAAGTCTATACTATATCGCACATTTAGAACAGATTTTCCAAACCAAAGCGACCACGTCACTGCCAGGCCTTGGGTGGAAAAATTGAGGCAAAATATTCAGATAAGGATTATTGTAGTCTGATTTGTTTTTTAATGTATATTTTTAAAGCAACATGACTTTCAAGGACACTAATTTTACACAATTTTCTGTTCTAAAATTTTTGTCTTTTTCATCTCGTCAAAACTTCAGACTTAAAGAATTTATTTGAAGTTAGTTTTAGAAAAAGATAAAGTGTAAGTAGTTTCAATTTATAAGATCATGAATAATGAAAATATGGAATTTCTGAAATGCTATTTCAAATGAAATCGGTGGGAACTCTCAGGTCAATTAAACAGAGTCATATAAAGAATTTTAATGCTACTTGGGGTATGCTTTATTTATTTTAAAATATTAATATTTAAGAAGTAGACAATTCATTTAACTCATACTATTTTTATAAGATATTTTTTCATAAAAGATATTATCAGTAGTAACGATACATTTATTATATATGTAAAAAATATCTTAACGGGTGTGGTGGCTCACACCTGTAATCCAAGCACTTGGGAGGCAGAGGCAGGATGATTGCTGTAAGTTCAAGGCTCAGCTGGGTTACAGAGTGAGCTCAGAGCCAGGCTGAACTACAAAGCAAAACCCTGTCTCAAAAAAAATCTTAAAATATTATTATATTTAATCGTGTTAAAAAGAACTGAAAAATGTGAAACTATAAATGGGGTGAAAGTTTTTGTGCACCTTTGTTGTCCTCATAAATTCTAGTAAGTTATACTTTTGTGCATTAGTTCTAAATACTTACTATTATTTTGAGATTTCTATTTGACCTATGCATTATTTAGCATTGTGTTTAATTTCTAAGCATTTGGAGATTCTTTGGCTGTTTTATTTATTGATTTCTAATTTAATTCTGTTTTATCTGAGTACACACACTGTAAAATTTCTACTCTTTTGAGTTTATTAAGGTGCATGTCATAGCTAAGAATGCAGTGTGTCTTGTTACTTTTCTCATTGCTAAGACAAAGTACCCGACAGGAAGAAAGGTTTATTTAGCTCACAATTTGTAGATGTTTCAGTCAACAGTTGACTGGCTCCCAGAAAGGTGGGCACATGCAGAGAGGTGTGGCAGAGAAGAAAGAGTCCATTATGAGCAGAAGACAGCAAAAGCAACAAGGGACCTTAACACCATCTTCCTGGCTCTTTTATGTTTTCTAGATTACCTTGGGCAGGTAACACTCACACTCTTAATCCTATGTCCTTGATCCTAAAGTTGCACCAAGAATCAATTTCAGGGTCACAAACTCTAGATCCAGCCACCTCTGAAAGAGCTCCACCTGTGCCCACAGGAGACACTGTAGGGACAGCTAAACTAGGGCATAATGTGGTGTATCCTGATGAATGCTCCATATTAGCTTGAGAAGAAGGTGTCATTTGCTCTTACTGGATGAATAAGCTATAGTTGTACATTACACCCAGTTGATCGATAGTGCTGTTAACTTTCCATACTGATCACCCATCTGCTGGGGCTGGAGGGCTCTAAATGCCTCCAACTATAGTGATGGATCCATTCATTTCTCATTCAGTTTGTGGAAGGCTTTGCTTTATAAGTTGTGATGTTCTACTAGTAGGCAAATGAATAAAATGAATATTAACAACAGTATATATTCTTGGAATTTTGTTATTTAAATCTTCTTTAATTTCTGTCTTTCTCCCTACTAACTTTGCTGTTCTGATTTTCTCAAAATTAATATAGCTACTCTTACTTTTTGATTAGTGTTACTGCAATATTCTTCATCATTATTAATTTACTTTGAATTTTATTTCTTTACTCTTAATCTAGGTGTCTCCTTAATGTAAAGTGGATTTCCTCCTGGGCCTTTAGTACTGTATGTTATGTGTTATGGCAATGCTACAACTACTTAGTATCAGAAGCATTGCATCACTCCTAAAAGAAACCATGTTTGTATTCTCAGTCATTTCCTATACTTTCCCCCTTAAGGTCCCAGCAAACACTAATCTATTTTCTATCTCTATAGATTTGCCTATCTTGACTTTTCTTATAGATGAAATAATGAAATATGTGGCTTTTTGCATTTGGCTTCTTTCATGTAATAATTCAAGATTCAACCATTTTGTAGCAAAAATGTATGTTTCATTCCTTTTGTTGTTAAATAATATCTCATTGTATAGATGTGTTTTTACTTATCAGTTGATAACCTTTTGAGTTAATGTAATCTGGATGCAAACCCAGGTTCTGATCTTCATTTTTTTGGACCACCGTTAAGTTATGAGAAAAAATACTTAAATTCATTTTCTTCAGCTCCAATACACTGAAATATACATAATACAAAATATTATATGAACATACATTTTACTATCCTCATGGATATTATATATCACATAAACTAAAATATATAATATATAAAATCTGATATTTAATATGTAATATTTTATGTATATTATAAATACTCTTTTCCTTGTTTTAGAAGTTTTAAGGTTTTATGACCTTCCTTTAAGAAATTAAACTGTAATAAAAATCTTTACTGGAAATTCTCTACAAACACTTGTTAGTATCTTTACTTTGGAGGAAATATCCATTCATTATTTTAATCTTTAATGTTAGAAAGAATTACTCTCCAGTCAAATCCTTTTAAAAGTAATTGCCACATAAAGAAAAGCAGTTTCCTGAAGGGTGTTTTATATGCAAACACATTCACAGTTCTTTCTCTGTCTCTCATTTCTCTGTCTCTCACTTTTTCGTACCATGTTATGCTGTTAAGACGAGGGCACTACTTGTATTACTCTTTCCTACAGCAGAAATTGTAACAAAAATGCAGATAGTGATAACAGCTGGGAAAGAGATTGGAGGAAATGTCAGGCATTTAGCGTAGATATAAATGGAATTGCTCAGCACACAAACTTAGGCTATCTGTGCCAGGAGAATAAATTTGAATTGAATATTTTTTTCCCTTAAAAATATAAAAAACCTAAATCTTAAAACCATCTGTGCTCTTTCTGAAAGTTTGAAGTTTGATTTAGGTAAGTCAGTATGGAAAAGTTGAGAATGTCTTTGTGTTGCCATGCAACATGGCTAATCTGAGGCCTCATCAAGTACCAGAGAAAATTTGGGTCACAATAAATGTGTCCTTAAAGCAAGTGAGTCAGCATCAGCTTTTTCCCCGAAGAGTGTGGAGGAGGCCCGAAAAAGTCCCCTATGAGCACGAAACTATTTTCAGGCTGTCGCACCTTTTTTTTGCAGTACAAACTCTTGTGTCTCCAGTCGCTGGATGCCAAATCTGACATAGTCAAAGGGATAAAATGTGTCCTGTGCCGTCCTTGAAGGCAGTCGCTGGGAAATGAGAGAGCACCTCTCAGGGCTGACACTTGGGGCCCACCCTCTGGTTCTTCAGACAGAGCCCACAGCTGGAGCTGTCTAACAGGGCAGTGGGGGGCCCGTGTGGACCACCATGTCAGGCTGAGGAGCCGGAAGCTGGGAAAGTGCGCCTCTGCTCTTGTTCCTGGAAATGGCGCATTGAAATTCAACTGTCTCTTTTCCTTCTTGTCCAAATGTCAGTCTTGCCTATAGTTTTTGTTGTTTTCTAGTTGCTTTGGTTTTTTGCTTTACTCCAAAAGGACTACTTTGAAATGGAATTTGTCAAAGATAATGAATCGCTTCTTCACTATTTAGTGAATATGGCTGAGAGGACTTTCTGAGAATTATAAGGAAATGATTCAAAATTGTTCATTGGGTCTCCAAATAAGACATACCTTTATATTTATTCAAATGTCAAAAAATCCCTTCGAAACTTGATTTCTTGTAGGGTGAAGAAGGAGAATTAATGGTGGCAAATGACCCAGAAGAACGTCTTCTTCTCAGACAGTGGACCTTCCACCGGGCAGGAATGTAAAACATAGCAGGATCATAATACACGCGCAGGCACAGTAGTTTCTGCTCTTTTTTATTTTTGGAAATGTATAGTAATTTCTGAGCTGCGCGGGAAAGAAGATGTCAGGACTCGTTAAATATTGGCTCGGAGAGTCGTGGTGGCATTTAGATGAAGCACAGAAGATCTAACTTCTATTAAACATGGAAAACACTTAAATTTTAGTCTGTGAGAAGGTAGGACCCTCAACTTCTTGGGGTTTTTTTTCTCTTGTAAGGTCATTTATAATTATTTTTTTATGTGAATGTGTTAGCTATGATAAATATGGAGGTGTACATTTGTTACATGATGCTAGAGTAATTTTGCTAAATTGTCACTTTTAGTTTCTTACTGTTATGTTAGACTGTAGAAATGATAAATTGTCTTGATTGCTCTTCAGAGTGGAGATGATCTGTTATAATTCATTTAATATTATAGAGGCATTTTTGTAGAAGGATTATGAGTTTAGTATTTATTCTAGTGAGTGAGTGAAATCTACTGCTAAACTGCCTACTGATCTTGGCAACATAAGGGTCATGATTCTCAGGTTATTTAGGAGCCCGGCTTAATATTTTAAGTATTTGATTCTCTTAAGTAAATCATTATCCTCTTTTTTATATCAGAATTTTCTAGCACTTTGGAATGATTGACATGTAGCCCAAATAATGCCAGATAAGTTTTAAGAAAAAGGCTTTGTTCGTATCTTTTAAAGATACAAGTGGCTAATGTCTTTCCAATTTTAAACTCTTTTGGAGCTACCATTACAGCTTTTTTCTCTAGTAACAATTTTATACTACTCATAGTTTAGACTTTAAAATTATGAAGAGTTTTTATGAAAGAGCTACACATAAACCACTACATAAAACATTAATTATTTTTATAATTTTTAGTAAATTTATTTCAAAAGGTTCTAAAGAAATCTTTTAATGGTGTTGGGTTCACCAGCAGTTTTTAATTATAGCTATTGTCTTTAAGCAGCTTTTACTTTTTCTTTAGAGAAGAATATTTTTGTTTCATAATGTAGTTTTAGTCAAGAATATGAGTCAAATTACACCTTGAAAAATTGCTTTTATTTACATCTTAATTTCTTTTAAAATGCAGAAAACTTTGTGAGACATTCAGTAAGTTTATAGCAGTTTAAAAATAATGTGTTTGAAGTGGAATCATACTGTTTTAAAATCAAATAGTCATTCCTTGTTTGGGAAACTTATTCTGGCTTCTCTGCTTACAGATGGGAAAACTGCTAAGTGGATGGCTAATTTTGCTAATATTTAATATATATTGCATCAAAAAGAGGATAAAAAATAATAAATTAATGAGAAGCAGCTTTTAAATCTCAAAAGTCATTTACAATTTGACCTTAGATGAAAGATCCATATCAGCTAAGTAGCAATTATATTCTCTGAGAGTAGCATGGTTTTACAAGTGTACTTCCTAAAGCATTTGGTTTCTGTGTTCATAACATCTAGACTTGATTCTCATTTGGTTTGTCTGAAAAAAGAGGGCTTGCATAGATAAGCAGTTGAAGATGTCATGCCTACAGTCATATCATTCTATGTTAATATATATGTGCATAACATATAAGTATGTGTATAGAGATGAATGTACAGCATCAGTCTTTAATAAATCATAAACCCTCAATGAAAAGCTTACTCATTACAAGTCCTGATTCTGGACCAGACTGACTGACTGGAGGTTCTTCTTTTGCCAATTACAAGATGTATGATCTTAGAGGAGTTATTAAACCTCTTTCATTTTAAATTAATTCTTTAATTTAAAGTTAAATTTTTCCACTTACAAGATAGGAATAACACAAAAATTTAATGAGTTAATATATTTAAAACACTAAGAATTATGTTAAGCACATAATTAAAGGTTAACATAAATTTTTTTTGTACAATGTGAAGACTTTGTAAATGACTCTTTAAAGCCTCTTAAAATTTAAAGTATAATTAAGGATATAATTATTACACTTAAAACATAATAGTGAAAATATAATGTGTTGGCTTAATATTTATCATCTTTTAGGATGACAAGATTGTACACATATTTTCCCATCAGTAATGTGGCAATAACCTTCACAGCTTCTAATTTAATAACAATTAATGTTAAATAGTTTATGATACTGGAAGAGTTACAAATTTCTTTGACTTCGTCTTCTCATCTATAAAACAGGGGCCATAACAAGAATACTTATCATGGGATTATTGTGAATATTAAATAACTGAATAAATATGTAGAACTGAGAGAAGTGCCTGAAATGCTGTTGTGCTCCATGAGGATTAGCCATCACCTTCACTGCCATCTTCTGTGTTTTACATTGTGTACATGATTGTAGGCTACAGAGTTTCAGTACAGTGGTAATAAACGCTGAGTGCTGAAAGTGAGCTAGATACTACAAAGCAGAGTTTGTAAAAATTAAAAAAGCAGATTCCAGCAGCTGCTTATATATATTAAGTATCTTTTATTACTCTTTTTAGTCTATGGTAGGTAGAAGTAATGAGAAAGAGAGAGAGAGAGAGAGAGAGAGAGAGAGCGCTAGATGACAGATTGGTTGATTTAATAATACAGGAAGGTTTATCCCAGTAGGATAAACCCTCTTAATTATTAAAAACATAACCAATAAGAAAACTTCAGATATTCAGCTACTCACTGAGATATGGAAAAATTTAAAGTGAAAGAAACATAGGAGTCATGGCATAAGAGCCCATTTATATTAGACCAGTTCTTTCCGTAAAGGTGACATTTGAATATGATGTAGAAAATCTAAATCTTTCAATATTTTAGAACTACCAAATGAGAAAAAAATATATATATACACATATATATGTGTGTGTATGTGTGTGTGTGCGTGTGTGTTTATACACACACAGAGAAAATAGCATAATACAAAATGGTAGAATTCAGAGAAAACATGTCAACTATTGTATTATTTTAAATGAATTTTTACCTACCAGAAGCAAACATTTTGATTAGTTCACCAAGACTCATCTTTACACTTTGTGAGATATGTGTTTTTAAAAAGTGATTCTGAACATTTAAAGTGAGAAGCTAGAGGATACAGTCTCAGGAAAATTATCAAAAAGTGATATTGTTGGGGGCTGGGGATTGGCTCAGTGGTTCTGGCACCTGTCTTGCAAGCACAAGGGCCCAGGTTTGATCCTCGGTAACCACATACCATACTAGGCGTGGAGACTCACATCCAGCAGCAACCAGTACCACATACCACAGTGCTGTGCGTGCTGGCTCACACCTGTAATCCCAGCACTCGGGAGGCAGAGGCAGGAGGATTGCTGTGATGTGAGTTTGAGGCTGAGCTCAGGGCCAGCCTGAACCACAAATCAAAACCCTGTCTCAAAAAACCTAAAAAAAAAAAAAAAATGATATTGTTGATTATAACTAATCCCCTCCAGGAAATGTTCACTGAAAGTGAATACTGAGGTCCTTTGGGATTTTTTATTCTAATTTGCTTAAATATTCAAGTGTAGAGAAATCAGGAAAGAAGGACAACATTTCAGAAACTAAGAAGTCTTGAGCTGTTTAGTAGCCTGTTTACACTGCCAGGTAACATTCACAATGGTGAGTCGGCAGCTCCCTTCCCCCCTGAGCCCTCTTCCCTCCTGGCGAGCTCACCTGAGCCCTCTGAGGAAAGGGCTCAGAGCCTGTGGAAATCACCTGAGTGGTGAGTTTTGGTCTGTGAGGCTGAAAAAGGGGAAAAGAAGTTCCCACGCTCAAGCTGACCTGAGCTCTCAGCAGATAATCTTCAGGTTTTTTCTTTGCACCATCTTTCCCTGGCTGCTTTCCTTCATATGAGTTAAAATAACAGAAAAGTGTTCTGCTTTCAGAATGTGGAGCAATCTTTAAAAACCAAATCTTCCTTTTCCTGTCATGAGCTTTAGTCAAAGTACAAGTGAAACAAGATTAAAAAAAAAAAATTACTAGAGGTCTCTAGAAGACGAGCCAAAGCAAGTGGCTTGTGGAAGAGAGCTGAAACTAGATGCAGTCGACATGACTGAATTCCGCTTGTACTATGCTGCTTTTGCTGTAGCAGCAGGTACTTGATGCAGCAAAGCTTGAAGAAAAAGCTTGTTGGTTTTCTTCCCAAGGAAAGAGTAGGAGATTATAGAACCCAGGTTGCTAGCGAGTGAAAAGGGCTTGCCTGAAAAATAGCCAGAGGAGGATGGTCCTAAATTCTGCGTGTAGACTTGCCTAAATCTATTGCCAAACTTCTGAATGTGGATGTACAGGGCAGGCCAAAGGTTTGTTGGAATGAGTTCTGAGCAGCTCCAATGAGTATTTTGATCATATTTGAATAACAGGAGAGATACTGTCATCCAGGCCAGAGAGTGACTTGGTAGAGACAGAATAGAATGGGAGGTCTCTTATTGTTTCCCTAAAAACTGGAAAAGGCTGAGATGGTGTGAGATCTTGCCTGCTGCCCTAACCTGGCAAAAGGTGTACCTTAGCTGAGCCTGGAGCCAGCACTTGGTTCTGCAGGAGCGTTAAGACAGATAGACATCTGTGGGCAGAGAAAAAGATGAGCCACTGGCCTTTTGGCCTAATATTAACCAAACAAAGCCCACGCAAGCAAGACAGCAATGTCCACAACATTTAGCACCTCTGAGTCAGTGGTGCTATGAATTACGCCTGCAGAGGCTCGCAATGAATTACGCTCGGAGCATGCGAGAGCCAGGTCACGCGTCCAGAGTGAGCAGCAGCTCTCATGGTTTTGTGCAGACAAACCCAAGCCTCACTGGAGATAGAAATTAGAGGCCAGCACAGATGCATTAAAAATAAACTTTACAGAGGTCACAACAAAAGTTTCCAAATATGGAACAAGAGTTCAACATACAGGTAAGCAACACTTACAGAGTGGCTAATAATTATGACAAAGAAAGAAGCACCTCATAGCATGTCATAGTCATAATCCCAGATGTCCAGCACAAATAGAGAATCTTAAAAGGTGTCAGAGAAAAATGGAAAAAATCACTAATACAGGTTAACCCATTAGGATGATAGCAAACTTTGCAAACTAAATTTAAAGGTCAAGAGAGAGTAAAGTGTTATCCCTTTAAAAATGCATTCCCAAACCAGAATGATATATTTGCAAAAACTGTCTGTAAAAACTAATGAATAAAAAAAAAAACACTCCAAAATAAGGAACATCTTGACATTTATGACCACCAAATCTGTACTCCAAAAATGTCTAAAAAATATCCTTAACAGAGACAACAATTTCAACAAGGCAAAACGTTTGGATATAATGAGTACATTAAGCTTGGTGAATAGTTCAATAGGAGAAAAATGAAGAGGTCATTCAAAAAATAATATAATGACAGAAATAAGTCAGTATCTTTCAAAATAACTCTCAATATACATGGTTTCAATTCATTAATTAATATACAATAGCCCATGTTCACAAATAGATAAACTGAACAAAAAATTAACAAAGCAATTTCTGTATGTCTTTAGCTTTCTCTTCAGTCTAAATAACTTTCTTTAGGAAATTCAACCACAGGATTAATATCCTATCACCAAGCATTCACAACGGGTGGAGAAGAGCGCATAATGTTTATCTTAATTATTAACTTTAGCATCCAATTAAGATGAACCCAGTCTTTGTATAAAGGTAAAACACTTTGGACATGATTGCATAGGAGAAGGGTTTTCACCGCTAAGCTGTTGCTTCTTTTTATCATATATTGCGACATTTATGTAATCAGTCTGCTTCTTTACCTATCTCAAAATGCAAAGTCATCGTTGTAATGTCTAATGCCAAAAATATTTGTCTGCAAGTTTACACTGCTAATATGTAGAAGCTAAGCCAGGACCACAGATCTGTTTACTTCAGGCAAAGCTGAAAGTTGCTTAACTTCGGTTTCTTTTACCAAAGCAAGTAGGTGATTAACGATCTCACCTACAAAGTGATGTGACAACAAGGATCAATTTGTCTATTCATAGTATATTAAATAAAGAAAATATTATTCAGCTATTCTTGAACTAAACAAATTTTGAATTTTAAAATGGGAAAAATTCATGTTAATTTGCTTTCTTTGGATGTGTAATTTGAGTCAGGCTATTATCTTCTACACAAATATGCACCTAAAAAGCAATGAAAGTACACAACAAGCCATGCTTTGATACACAGCTGGAGACACAGGAGACTTAGTTTTCAAGGGCCTCTTGTCTGACTTTTCGAGGCCTGGTCTAGGGCGATGACTCCTGACTGGAGTGTAGATCACAGTGAGGTAACAACTAAGTCCCATTTGAGATTCTGAGCTAAAGTCTCAACTCTCACCTGCAGATTCGAGTGAAGAAGAACCCAGAAGGTTGGAAACCGAGGCTTGCTGAGATCCCAGATGCTGGAATGGAGATGAGGTGCTCTGACAAGTGAGCGAGACCTCAGGCAGGAGCACTTGTGAGCTCAGGTAATTCTCCCAAGAAACTTATTTGTTGGAGGGAAAATATATCTTTACTTATTATTTCCAAAAGAAAATATGGCTAGTGAGGAACAGGAATCTCAGGAGACATTTCTTGTTCAATACAAGAAGTTGATCATGTTTATGTTAAAATACCAGCTGGTAGAGGAGAAAATAGTGGAGGAGAGGAAGAAAGACGGACAGAGACAAAGAGACAGAGGAGAGAGAGAGAGAAAGAGAAAAAGAGAGGGAGAAAGAAGGGGGAGAGAGAGAAGGAGAGAGAAAGGAGGGAGAGAGAAGAGGGGGGACGGAGAGAGAAGTTGGGACTCTTGCCAACAAAAACTATCCTGATAGAAGAGACTCAGCATAGGTGTGAGGCTAACCATCTAAATGTTTCTAGTCACCATTTTGTTAAGAAAATGAGCTGATTAGCCATTCATGGCAATTCTGCTTTCTCTGTGAAGCTCATGTAAGCAAATTTGCTGACAAAAGTAACTCCTAGATCACTAGGAAAAGTGATAATAATTGAGTGGGAAGGTATTAGTAAACTGTTAGGGACAGGCAAAAGGAAGAAAATAGTGGTGAGGGAAGAGACACATATTTTTGAAATATTAGTTTTAAACCTGTTATTTCTGAGTGCTTTCCCTTTCTACTTACTTTTTTATTTTTATTTTTTTTTCCAGTAAGGGGAATCAAACCCAGGCCCTTGTGCTTCCAAGGTAGGCATGGTACCACTTGAGCTAAATCCCTAGCCCTGTTACTTACATTTTTGATAGTTTCTTTTTTAAGTAATCAAATGCATGCTAATATTTATGTAGCTGTGGCTTATTTAATTTGATGAGCTAAAATTTAGTGCCAAACAAGCATCTGTATGTTGGACCAGGGACAGTATTTTGTTTCTGCTCAGCATTGGCCAGGGGATCAATCACTCCCTTGCATACCTTCGAATAAGATCAAAACTCTTCTCCCAGAAAGGTGAGGGACAGACTTTTCTGGAAACCTCTAGAACTTGCCTTCACCAACCCTTGCCCTGACTTGGATGAGTCAGATGCCTTCTGTTGAGTTTGACAATGCAAGCTTATGCAATTTCTGTTATCACTGAAGCATCTCATGTTTATGTGAAACTTCAGCATGCAAAGGAGATACATATCTATCCTTGTCAAAGTCTTCAGGCTGCAACTTACACACAGTTCTTTCTCATAAATCCTTTTACATGTTACAAATAGCAGTAATGACTACATATAGGATCGATATGGATAATTGGCTATTTCCCAAAATCCAAGTGTTTGATTTTTTTTCTTGTTGATATGCAGACAGTCTTGGTAAAATTATCCCATGGATTTTTAAAAAATATTATTACATATTTGACAGAGATTTTTGAGGGCTGTAGTGCTTTCAGATTCTTCTCTGTGATTATGATAATGAACACAGACCAACACATGAGGTGCATTTTTCAATAAGTGGGGTATTTTATTTATCTAACTTTATAAATTAATATGTCTTTGCAAATAGGGCAACATGAAAAGTGATAAACAAAAGTGTTTTGTCTTTAAATGTTTTCACCTGCTGGTTACAACCTTCTGCTCAGAAACAAACCATGAGACATAGAATTAATGAGTCACAGAGGGCCTTTCTGTGGAAATCCTGTCTCTGCACCCACTCTTCGCTGAGAAGATCACTCTTAAGAAGGACAATGTCTTCTTCCCAGCTTTGGGTGTGTTAATTTAGAGGCCACTTTGAGTACCCCATAAAAATAAAAATATGGTTGTAGGGCTTACAGAAAAAATTTAAGTACATATACATCTCTGTCTGTGTGTTATAAACACTTTACGACTCGTTCAAGGAGATATAAAGGCAAAAGTTGAGAGTCAGTGTTATACTGAAATGACTGCATGTTCTCACTTTGCAGTACTTTTTCTTACTCAGATTTGACCTCCCCCACCTAAGGTGAAAAAACAGAAGAATGACTAGAGAATATAGTTCTTTGGGAAGTTGCTAATGGAAACAGAAGAGCAGAAGGAGAAAAGCATGTCCGGCCTCAGAATAGACACTTCTTGAGAGAAATGGAATGAAAATGGAAAGAAATGGTCAGAGACAGGGCCATTCGTGGCCAGGAATTTTGACAGCCATCACCCTCCCAGGAGAGAGGTACGGATGACCTCTATAGTCTCACCACACGCCCCAGTCACAGAAGCTGCTTCTTCACCTGGTGGAGGAATTTCAGGTAGGAGCAGAGCTTACAAGTGCCTGTTCTAGTGCTGCTCCATATCGGGGAATGGAGCCTCAAGTGCCATGTCACCAGTGACAGTGTAAGCTGTGGTAGTGGTGGGTGGGAGAGTAAATAAATGTTGCTTTGATAAAGGAAAATAAAACCATAAATATATTTTGGGTTTAAATGATTTTATTCTGTTCTAATTTTAGAAAGGAGAAATGATGGATCAAAACATAAATGAAATATTTTTGTAATCACATTTTAATAATCAAACCTGACAGGGAATTTGTGAATAGAATGACGAACTTATAAGAAGACTTCTAGAAGAATCTTCCAAAAGCTTTGTTATCCTCACGGTCCGGGTGAGTGGAAAAAGAAAAGTTTTGAGTCTTTATGATCAGTCACAAAGTTTTATGGCTTTGGCTCATTTAAGACACTCACTATGACAGTGTATACCTTTTGGTAATTATAGCTAAAAATTTTCATGAGAGGATTTTTTCTTTTCTGTAAAATAAGTTCATTGTTTGTTAGCAATTATGCAATATAAAGTCACAATGAGATCAATTTAGCATTATTTTGGTTAATATCTGATTATTTAATTATATTATAATTTATTGGAAACGTAACTGGATTTGTTTGATTTCATAAAGTTAGTGGTCTTTCACACAAGACAATTTAATTTTTCTAGCAATGTTAACGCAGAGTCTCCTTTTATCATGTAATACTTTGTCTTTAATAGTTTGAAAGCTCAAAACCTATGTAGGTTTGATACTTAAATGTTAAGGCTGGGATATTTAGCTCAGAGGTTCTATGTCTGTCTGACAAGTGCAAGGTCCTAAGTTTGACTCCTGGTAAGAAAAATAAAAATGTAAATAAAACAAAACAAAAGAACACAAAAAAAACAAATGTTAAGAAAGTGACATAAAGTGAAAGTACCTCTCAAGACATTTTATCTGCTTCTTTTTCCTTCTCTTTTGAGGATATGATGAATAACTATGTTGTATTATTTTATAGGGTTTTACCCATACCTATATCTTATGGTGTTTACATAAAAGAGCTCCCACTTACAATGTTATATCACTGTCCTTATTTCTGTTATTATTATTTAAATTTTCTTCACTCAAACTGGAACCTCAAAACTGGAACCTCAAAACTGGCACAAATTCACTTGATTAGCCCCTGCCACCTAACGCTTCTCATTGTACATTGATTTATTTCTAGTAATCAGAACTCAAAATAACATTTTCATAATAATCCTTAGCATAGTATTGGCTTATGTGTGAAAACCTATTTTGTATTCAAGATTTTATATTAAAACTCCAAAGAAAATGGAGATTTGTAGGAAGAAGGTTGGGGCAGGATAAGTCAATGCATTTGTAAACTGGAGCATTTTGGTCTTGATTATTTCTAATATTCTCATTAAATCTAAAAATGTATACACAGAAGTTTAAGTTTGGTCCAGGTTTTACTTTATTTGATGGGCATAAAATATCTGTCTACACACAAGTGTATGGGCAGATTGAGAGAAAAATATGCTGCTTCTGCACACAGCAGAATTTGTAAGCTCACCTCTGGCTTTCCTCTGAAGTATGATTTTCAACAATAAATACTTTTCAAAAAACAATATCATTTCAGATATTCAAATCATTAAATATAGGAAATTAAAAATTAGGGTAGATGAGTAGTGGGAAATACATGCAGGAGGAGAAAGAAAATAGAGAAACTTCTGTCAGATCAAGTACAGGCTCAGTACAAAACCCTGGAGAAGTCACTGTAGAAGAATGGACGTCAGTTATTCTAACTCCTGACAAAGAACTGCTACTGCCCCCTGTGGCGTGTGTGGAAAGTGCACGTCCTGGTAGAGAAGCCATTTCATCCTAGACAAAATGATACAGGAATTGACTGCAATAAGAACACCTACTAAAGCTATTTTCCAGAGGGGAAACAAAAGACGTCCAGGAACAAATCCAGTGACAATTATTCTATGTAAGAATGCCACCAAGAGAAAAGACAGGTGATGTCAGTGTGTCATGGACCGAGCCAGAAAGGCTGTCTGTGCTCAACTCATTTGACTGATCAGTAAATTCTTAAGAAACTTATGCTTGGGGGCCAGGGAGTTAGCTCAGTGGTTCTGGCGCCTGTCTTGCAAACGCAAGGACCCGGGTTTGATCCCCGGTAACCACATACCATACTGGGCGTGGAGACTCACACCCAGCAGCAACCAGTACCATATACCACAGTGCCGGGCGTGATGGCTCACGCCTGTCATCCCAGCACTCGGGAGGCAGAGGCAGGAGAATTGCTGTGATGTGAGTTTGAGGCTGAGCTCAGAGCGAGACTTTGTCAAAAAATAAATAAGTAAATAAATTTTAAAAACCCTAAAAAAAAAAAAAAAACATGCTTGGATACCAACCAAGAGACAGGATGGTGTGAAGTGACATGACAGTCTTCTTTTATATGTCCCTTTCCAGTGTACACCACACACTAAATATGTGTTCAGTCTTATCACATTCATTTCAACTGTAAAATTCAGGCTTTTGATGAATAATCCCTTAATACTTTTTTCTCCCCCAAAACTCATTTTTTTTTTTTCTGGAACCATGTGCACATTTCTATTGGAATCAGTCTTTAATGTCTTTCTCGAGTATCATGGTCAGAGTGTGTCCTGGGTACTTAGGAAACCCTCCAAGGTTAACATCTCAAGTGTTTTTAACACGTCACTACTTCTCCAACTCTGACTTCTGCATTTTTGCCAGCACACTTGCACTGGCTGCTGCCTGTGCCACTGATGCTGTCAGAAACATCTGCTGTCTGATGGCATCTGTCACCTCTGCTCACTCCAAGGTGTCACTGAGGCCTTCTTGTACTATCTACAGCCAAGGAGAAGACTTATCTATTTTTCAATGACAAAAGTGAGATTTAGCTGTAATTTTAAAAACTTGCTTCAAGATTTAAGGCTGATGGAAGAGATGAAACTAGAAAAAGTAAAAGAAAAAGCAAAGGAGAGAAATCTCATTCTATCATCTACTAAAGCTACATTACATTATGGTGAAACCAGACAAACAAATACATTGATTTGCTCTAGTTCAGTCAAACCATTGATATTTCCTCTCAGTGACAAAGTAAAATTCCTGAATGTACCGGAACATCTTCTGCCTATCAGGCATTGGAATAGATGTCTCTAAATTACTTATTTGAAGACTATTAACCAGGCCATTTTAGTAATTTTTTTGGAGCAAAAGACCCTTAGAAAAATTAAGTAATTCATTTCAAATCACTCTATAGCTGAGTTTGATGCAAAATTAGAGTCAACATCAAATTCAAATCAGAGCTTGTATAATTAATTTCTGGCAGTGGTTCCAACAGTACCTGGTTTATTTCAAAGGACACTTTGTGGCATAGTATATAAAATGCATTCAAAATTAAGAAGAAATACAGTACTCAATAATACCAAGAAAAATGAAATACTGTGGAATTAGCCTACCTAAGGAAATGAAAGACCTCCACAAAAACAACAACAAAAAATGCAGCATTCTGAAAGAAGGAATTGAATAGGACATCACAAAAAGGTAAAATCTCTACTGTGGAATAGGCAGGACCAATACAGTAAAAATAGCCACATTTCCAAAATGGATGTATACACTTAACACAATTCAAAAAAATAATCTAATAGCTTTTTCAAAAAACTAGAGAAGTCAATATTGACATTTATATGGAAACAGAAGAGAATTAGAATAGCAAAAGCAATCCTGAGTACAAAAAAGAACAAAGCAGGAGACATCAGAATCTTGAACTTAAAGTTATATTACAAAGCTACTGTGATACAAATAGCATGATATTGGCACAAAAACAGCGTGAGGATCAGTGA
The DNA here is from genome assembly GCA_004026965.1 of Petromus typicus. Classification (NCBI taxonomy): domain Eukaryota; kingdom Metazoa; phylum Chordata; class Mammalia; order Rodentia; family Petromuridae; genus Petromus; species Petromus typicus. The sequence goes on along the minus strand of PVIR01005604.1, from coordinate 12,609 downwards.
AACAGATTAGTGGATGCAGAAACAATTACAAATACATTTAACTGATTGAACTTTGATAAAGAGGATAACAACATAGTGGAGAAAAGATATTCTCTTTAATAAATAGTATTGGGAAAACTGGCTATCCATGCCTGGCATAGTGGCTCACACCTGTAATCCCAGCACTCAGGAGACAGAGGCAGAAGGATTGCTGTGAGTTAGAGGCTTACCTGGACTACATAGTGAGATAGTAAGCTCAGGGCCAGCCTGAACTACAAAAGTGAGACTCTGTCTCAAAAACAAACAAACAAACAAACAAACAAACAAACAAACCTGGCTATCCACACACAGAAGATTGAAGCTACATGCCTACCTGTCATCATTTATTTGGCTCAAGGAAGCAAATGTTGAAAAAGAAACAACTTGCTCAAAGTCAAAACTCTTGAAGTTATAGGCATAGCCAAGTACTTTCTGAGGTGAATCCGAGTTATAAAGAAATGGTATTTAGAATATATAAAGAACTCAAAACATTAGATCCCCAAAACAAAGGACTCTAAAAGATAAGTGAAATGAATCTATATTTCATGGAAGTACAAATGGCCAATAAACAAATGAAATGCACATTACCACTGATTGTGAAAGAAATGCAAAATAAAACAACACTGAGATTCCATTTTACCTAGGAAAGAATGACCATCATAAAGAAATTAAATAATAACGAATGCTGGAGAGGCTGTGGAAACACAGAAACCCTTTTGTACTGCGGGGGTGGGGCTGGCGGGATGTGAGGTAAAACAAAAAGTGTGGAAATTATTAGGGAAGTTTTTCAAAAAAACAGAACTAGAAATCCCACTTGGCCCAGCTATTCTCCTTTTAGGTATGTTTAGAAATAGTGAAAGATATCATATTATAGTATACATGCGTTCTCATGTTTATAGCACCACAATTCATAAGAGTTATATCTTGGAAGCTGCCTATATGTTCATCAATACCTGAATGGATAAAGAAAATATGATATTTATATATAGTGGAATACTACTCTGCCTTGAAGAATCATAAACTTTACCCATTTATAAGAAAATCAATGCATCTTGAGACTGTAATGGTAAGTGAATTAAATGAGATAAGTTTACTTATCACACTGCTTCTTTTACATGAGGAGTTGAAGTGCAAATAAGAGCAAAATAAAAAATAGATAGTAGGAAGTAGTCAGATACATCTTTCTCAAAGGAGAGAAGATCAAAGATGGAAATCAGAGGGAGGAAATGAAAAGGGGATAAAAAATGTATTAGGTACAGATACTAAGTCTACATAAGGAATCTCCTCCTCACCATGTACTGCACACACGTACAAAATAAATGGAAGGAAAGGGAGCAAGGAGGAGGGGTAATGTGGAATTAAAGCAGGTTAAATGCATGTATAAATCCCAAGAAGGAATATAAATGTTGTGCAGTAAAAACATGTGTTACTAAAAAGGTGGTGGTTTATTTGAAACAAAGGTAAAGAGCCTCGAGTGCTGATTCACTGTTCCTCATCCTACCACTCCGGGTACCAATGATCTAAGGGAAAAATGGATGACAAGATAGATCTAGGTCAACTGAATACAGATAAAAAGTAATGACACTGTGTTCCTAATTATAACATTCAGAAATTGATTTCAAGTAGATTGAAGACCTAAATGAGAAACGTCAAACTTTATAATGTTTAGCATAGTGTATGTTTGGCAGGGTAAAGAAAGATTTCATAAATAAGGTCTAGAAAAAGTATCATATAGGAAAATAATAAATTCATTTGTTATATTGAAATTTTTAATTTTTGCACAACAGAAGGTATAGTAAAAGCAAAAACAAGTTGGGAAAAAACTATTTATGACCTTTATAACAAACAGAAAGTAGTATTGAGCACTAAAAATAATTTATTTAACTTAATTAAAGGCAATTCCTACCTTCTTTAATAATTGGGAAAAGTTTATAAAAGTTAAAAATGTGATCAACAAACATAAAAAAGTACCCATCTCAGTGATAAGAAACTGTTTTGGTTTGGATAATTTATTTTTCCCTCTGACACTTACATTGAAATTTAATCTGATTTATGAGATATGAAGAGGTGATTAAGGCTCTGTCCTCATGAAAGTATTAATCTATGCATGCAGTAAGGGATTATGGATCTTCCTGTGAGTGAGCCCACTGTGGAAACCAGTTGAACAGGTAGCCCCAGATTCCCAGCCCTTTCCTTGTGAGGCTCTGGGGCTCTGCTATCAAGAAGGTCATCCTCGGAATGGTCCTCTCAACCTGGAACCGGAACTATTCTCCAAAAAAAGCCTCCTTTCTTGGGGCTGAGGCCTCCCATCTGCAAATGTATTTACCAGAGCAGGTGATGCCTGGCGTATATGTGGGATATGTCTGAGTGTGAGTTACTAATCTGCTTGTGACTCCCAGGGTGTGAGGTCTGTGATGTGCCCATCGATGTGAATATCACTACGAGGCTGTTCTCACACATGGCCATGGCTATGAGAGCCCGGGCGCAAGGAGTCTGACCTGTGTTTGGGTCTCAGTGTCTCAGGCCTGGGGACTCTCTGGGGTGCACGCTCCATGGTGTCAGGCCCCGGCTCTGTTTAGGGATTGTAGATCAGGCCATGAGGTTTTTGATCCTTTTTCATTATATGTACCCGGATGTGTGGGCTGCATAGCTGTTATTGTGTTTTCCAATATGTGACATCTCTTTCATGGGTGTGTATAAAATATGTATGGTTCCTGGTCTGTTTGTAGTTACATGTCTCCAGGAGAGCAGCCTCTGAGCAGTTTCTGTGTTTGATTTCTAGAGTCTGACACTGCCGATCTCTTTGCCAGGTGTATCCCCTCATTTGATGATGTGACGTTGTATGATGTCCCTCGGTGGCTTGTATCTCATCTGTGTCTCTGTGCACTTCAGGTGTGAGGTCTCTCACACGTGTGAGCATGTGTATCCTATGAAATGAGGCTCCTAATTTCTTTGCGTAAGTGTTCTTATCACTTCGGTGTAGTACGTCACAATTTGAGAGAACAGTGTTTCAGCTCTGAGTTACTTTCTCAGTGTGTGAGGTCTGGTCTGTTACAGTATAAACTGAAGAACTTGAGTTTTCTGTCCTATTCACACTCACATCTTCGAGATTGAAGGGTTCAGTCTCTGTGAGCATGGATAATGTACAGAGGGTGAGACTCTAATCTGTTGTGTGCGTTTATTGAGGGTGTTACGGCTGCTCCGATTTGTGGTATGTGTCACAGGATGTAAACACATAGCTGCTGGTTTGCTGTTTGTCCCAGGTTGTGTGAGTTGTCTGTAGTTGTGTGTTCAGAGGCAAGCACCCTTGCTGATCTACTTTTGGATGGATTTGTGAGTATAAATCATAGAATGCTTTTTCTCTATTTTTTGAGGGGTTGTTTTTTTGAGACAGGGTCTTTCTGTGTAGTCCAGGAAGGTCTTGAACTTATCTCACAGTCCAAGGTGGCCTTAAACATTCAGCAATCCTCCTGCTTAGCCTTCTGAGTGCTGGGATTACAAACATGCACCAGCACAACTGGCAGAATCATAGCAGGTGAAACACGAGCTCTCTGAGGATGTATATGTCAGTACGGAACTTTTGTGACCTCTTTGTCATTTTGTTTCATGGTATAAAGTCTTTCCTCTGTTCATATTATGTATGTCAGTGTGTGATATTTCTGCTCCAAAATTCTGGCAAGGATGTAAGTTTCCTTAGTGATTTTGTATAGTCAGATTATTCTGTTTGGTGTTGACTGTCTCAGTGTAGGAGGTTTCTGAGCTCTTGGTAAATGTCTGCCCCAGGGAGTGAGGATTGTGATGGGTTAGTGAGCATATTGTCTAGGCCTCCAGGTCTCTGATCTGTTTGGGGTGACTTCTAGCAAGATGCATGTCTGAACTTCATATTTGCAGCACTGAAGACAGAACCTGGGCATTTGTGCGTTCTGGGCAAGCACTCTGCCACTGATTACTACCCTCAGCCCAATTACAACTATTTTTTTTTTCTGAGACAGAGTCTTGCTCTGTGGTTTGAGATAAACTTGAACTCACATGGCAGCACAGGTTAATCTCAAACTTACAGTGATCCTCCTATCTCAGCCTCCTGAGAGCTGGGATTACAGACCTATGCCACCACACCAGGAGCTAGCTAACCTCCTTCTGGGTATGTACCAGGCTTTGCAGCTTTCACATGACATTCATGTCCTGGTTGCCTACACATAATCTAATCTGTTGAGTTGAGAATGTCACAGTAGTGATGTTGAAACTATGTATGCATACTGCAACAGGCCATTTGTAGCACTGAAGGTTCTGAAAGATTCACCATAACTAATCTTGGGTAGAGCATTTCAAACAGCTTGTTGCAGATACATATATTCTTTTTACTCGATTTCCCCTATTTCTTTTTGGGTGTGTACTTCTGCATATTAGTTCTATAACTTCTTTGTAGGTAGATATCAACAAGATATTAGGTTTGTGATATATATCCAGTTCTTTTTCATGTGTATCTTGTTTTTGACATGTTGCTTAGGGTTAGGGTTATAACATTTGAGATTTCTGGTCTCTCTGTGGTGTCTCTGGTGGTATATGGCTTCTAGTGTATTTTGGAGTTGTGAAGTCCCCAATCTTTCTGGTGGTCTATGTGTAGATGGTAAGGTCTCTTTGTGGATATATGTTGTTAGGTTTGATGTCTCTGATCTGTTCATGCAGGGATAGCCTGTCAAGAATTATGGATGACTTACTTGGACTTACAACTTACTTGCTTGGAGTTATGGATGTCTTCCCTGCCCTACGGGGATCAACAACTGGGATTATTTGGAAATCTGCCCCACTCTGTGAGATTTTAAACTATAAGGGTTATTGCACTAGGATTATTGGCTTTAAGACTTTGTACGACTTACTGGGATTTAAGGATGTTTTCCCTGCCCTATGTGATCTTCAACTACAGGGATTATTGTAGGGAATGCCCTGTTTTATGCATGCTAGGATTATAGATTGAAGGCTTGGTACCAAATAAAGGTGCAGCAAGCTTGGGTTATGGGCTCTTCTGCTTTCCTTTCTGCTGCTGCAGTATTTGGCTTTTGCTGGCACTGCTCAGAGTAGCAAGAGTTAAACCCAGGATTAGCCTTTTTCTCAAGGATCCAATTTTGTTGTTTGTTAATCTTTTGTATGGAACTCATGGGGGACTGGAATTTGCCACGTCGGTTCTGGCTGTGTCCTTTTCCCCTGTCTCCCACAACAGGCAAAAGTCAGAGCTCTTGTAGGCCGGGGAGTTAGCTCAGTGGTTCCAGGGCCTGTCTTGCAAGCGCAAGGACCTGGGTTCGATCCCCGGTAACCACATACCATACTGGGCGTGGAGACTCATGCCCAGCAGCAACCAGTACCACATATCACAGTGCCGGGCGTGATGGCTCACGCCTGTAATCCTAGCACTCAGGAGGCAGAGGCAGGAGGATTGCTGTGATGTGAATTTGAGGCTGAGCTCAGGTCCAGCCTGAACTACAAACCGAGACCCTGTCTCAAAAAAACCTAAAAAAAAAGTCAGAGCTCTCATATCTTTTTGGTGGGTATGTATGTGGCTAATCATGTGACGATTCTTTTATTTTCTGGCAAATAAGCTAGACTGAGTGGATATTTTCTCAGAATCCGTGTTCTCTGCTATGGTTATTTTTGTTTGTTTGGTTTTTGGGTCAGGGTCTCACTATGTAGGTCAGGCTGCCTTGAACTCTCACTGTGTAGCCTAGGCTGTCCTCAAACTTGAGGCTATATTCCTGCCTCAGCCTCCTGAATGCTGGGATTATAGGTGCTGCTACCACAGCTATCTTCTGCTATGCTCCTGAATACATGTTCTAGGATGTAAGAATGAAAGCTGTTTGTGGATATATATTCCAAATTGTCAGATTTTCTGATGAATTTGGTGTTATTTGCAAGCATATGAAATTTCTGTGTTGTATGCTTACATATATGATGAAAGGTGAAGTTGTATGTATATGCAAGATGTGAGGTTCATGAGATCTGTGTGGATGTGCAGATAGCTCCAGTCACTCTCAGGAAGGTGCTCCCAAAATGAAGCGCTCTCATCTCCTGATTAGATGTGTGTGCCAAGATGCTAAATGTCTCTCTTTTTTCTAGGTGTACTTCTGAGGATGTGAGTTCTGTTGCTTGCTGTGAGTTTTCACTGCAAGATATGAGATCCCTAATTTGTTGTGTATGTGTATCATAGTATGTAAGTTAAAAAATCTCTCTGGGGGTAGGGGTATGACCAGGCCTAGAACTTGCCTAGCATAAGTGAGGCCCTCAGAAACATACTCACAAATGTTTATATCATAATGCTGTCTCTGATTACACCTATTTCATTATCTGGTGTCTAATGAAAACAACCACCCTACACTCTGCATGTGAGGACCCTTGATTATATTGAGCACAGGTACAAAATCTAGAGGAGGTTCTGGGCCGAGGTGCATGTCTTTTAGGTCCTTAAAGCCTTGTTTTTCATGGCTACAGTTGTTGCTGCCTTGGTGTGCTTTGACCTGTACGCACTACTTTTCATCTCACCAGCACTGTTTTTGATTCTGTGCCATATCTTTCATCAGCACAGACTTGCCCTGAGCACAACTTCTCATGATGTTCAATAAAGGGAACTGTCTGTCACTTGTTACCACGTGTCTACTTGGCAATTCATTGCTACTATACACCATTATACACTGCTACTATACAGTATCATAATTTTGCAATTCTATATGAATATGTTAAATATTCTTTCTAAAATGGTAATAAAAATTCAAGCTTTATTCTAATGTCCTTGCACAAATAAGTGGAGTGCACATTGGGGAATGCCTGCAATTTTCTTTTCCTGTAAAAAGATCTTGAAGAGGCCAAAGTCCTTTAGTACTCATGCATACTGCATATAGTCCCCAGTTTGTTTCTTTCCACAGCTGTTAACTCATGTAAAGTTTCCTCATTCCTTGCTTCTTGTTTGCCAACTTGGTCTACTCTGCAGTCTTCCTAGAATCCCTAGTTAGTGGTCCTCTCTGGCTTCTGTCTGTTTCTTATGGTTCTGCCTGGCATATTTTAACTTCATTTATCTGTTTAGAATTGCCATGGATTTTTATCATCTCAGATTAGAAAACCAGGGGAGAACAAATTTTGTACATTGAGAAGAGATGATAATACTTTTTGGAGGAAGCAACAAATCACTTATTGTCTTAGCTTGGTGCTTAGCTAAGTGCTCAGACAGTGTCTATGACTTAGATAATCTGTTTCCACTCACAGTATTTATTGACAATCTCTTTCACTTGGTCACAAGATAGTACCGTGCACAAAGGATTTCTAAAGTTAGACTTGCAATGGGCAATGGACGATTTACAAGATGGTATCTCTTAAGTTAAATATTTTCTTACTCTACATATCTCAGAAATTTTGCAAATGGAGCCAAGTGTATGAAAACTCCCCTTTGGTACAGGAGCAATAACAGCTTGCTCTGAGATAAAAATCAAAGTAGTTTTTCCCTAAGTCATTTGGCAAGATGCTTATGTAACCCATTATTTCATAAATGGAAAGTCATGTTAGATTTTCAGGTAAACATTTTTATAAATGATTTTCTCCATTCACACACATATACCATGCTCCTCCTGTTCATTGCTTCCTGATTTTTACTATAAATATACATTTATTGCAGAAAAATTTAAGTTAAAAACTTAAAGCTTCCCAGTCCCCAATCCATCCTCTTTTGCTCTTCCAAGCTCTCCTTCTTTTGCCTCAAGCATCGACACATTGATCCTTGAATTGTTGTACAGTGTCAAATAGCATATATTCTTTTTGCTTGACTTCTTTCAAGTCACACTATATTTACAAGACTGAATCCTGCATTCTCAGGATTTTTCTACGATGGACCTAGATCACTTTCATCCATTCTCATTGCTGTAAATTACTCATATAGATGAGTATACTAGAATGTATGAATTTAGTCTGCTGTAAAAGCCACTTCAGGTACTTTCTTGGGTCTGTTATGAAAACTGCTTCTGTGAAGATTACTGGGAATATTATTTGATGAAAATACAAATACATTCATGTCAAGCATATAAAACTAGACCTGATATTCATCATAAACATTCATTTGCACAATTTTAGAATGACTATCTAGACTTTTAGAAAGCTTGTAGCAATTTACATTCCCACCAGCAAGATAAAAAGATTTCTCTGGTTGTGCCATATCCACAATATTGGGTGTTTTTGTCATTTCCATTTTAGCCATTTTGATGGAAAACTTCATCTGTCAGAGAGAAAGGTCATTAGAAATATCCCCCACTGGTTACCTTAAAAGAACTTGGTTTTGACAGTGTTAGCTAGTTTATTCTTTCTTAATGAAATGCATCTGGGGCAAATTGAAAGCATTCACCCACGAAGGTCCTCAATACTGAATAATCTCCCACCCGCTCCCGCCCCTCCTTAACCACCGATGATCTTTGCACACAGTTGCCATGGCCTCCAGAGAAAGCATTTCTGCTCACATACTTTTTCCTAGTTTTCTTTGGTGAAGATGCTACAGAATTTTCTCCATGAATTACAGCAAAATCTAATTTTAAAATATATTTCACTGACTACCATGTTTATACTTTGTCCACAGTTTAATGGAAGTCTAGGAGTGTTTATCTGAGACATGGCTCTTGCTTGATTTCACAATTCTCTTTTTCATTGAAGTGGTGGGTATGAAAAACAGGAAGTGTTTGTGTAGTGATTCACATTTCCAGAATTCTTTCTTGGTCAGAAGTGCAAATCTGTTGATTCATTCTTGTCCTTTGACTAGAAGAGAGACACAGGAGAGAACGTGTGTGTTGAGAGCTTATTAACTGTTTTCCATTGCGTTTGTGTCTCTTTTGCTCTGTTTCACTTATCTTTCCCAACTAATGGCATTCCATTTATTTTTTATTTTCAATATAAAAATGGGAATTATTTATCATATTTTTCTAAAAGTATTATTTCAATAGAAAATAATTTTTGGACAGTAAATGCTTAACTTTTAGTTCACTTCCTTGGGTGTGCATAAATATGAATTGTTTGGTTGAGTATTTAGAACTCTCCTATTGTGAATCCTTAATTGTAATCAGATCAGACTAAAATTTTATGGTTGTCATTCTTTCTTTAACTTGAAAAATTAGGGAAATGAATATCTGCCCATATCTTTTAATGTTGCATTTATTACATGCCGTTGAACATTTCCATTACTAAGTCACCATAGGAAACATATTTATGAATGCTAGAAAAATAAATTTAAAGATTGGTGAGAAAGTGTCAAATAAAGCATCTCTGTTCCTGCTGCCTTTCCCAGTTTCACGAAGACAGCATCTCAGTCTCTTTTCCTCATAATAAGTATAATTTATTTTAAATCAAGCATGATTGAAAATTAATCATTGGTAAGTTCACAGTAATTGATAGATTGTCAGATAAATGGAGGGAAGCAGGCGACTGCATCAGCCTTTATTACCCTGTGACACATTATCGACTTGTGCCCTCTGCCACCACCTACTGGCAAGTAGCCTACAGTGCCTGAAATTAAAGTAAACAAACAAACAAACAAACAAACAAAAGAATTATATTTTCCAGGACAACAGTTAACCACACAGTTACTGAGCACTTGAAATATGACCAGTCAATATTAAAAAGTGCTACAAATGTAAATATGAACTGGATTTTGAACACTCAGCATTAAACAAAAGAATAAAATCTCTCCTAAAAAATCTTGATGTCATATTGAAAAATGTTGGTCAAAAAATACATGGAACTAAAAAACATGTGAATAAAATCTATCTTCTAGAAAACTTAATTTGCCTATTTTTTCTTCTTTCATTCTTTTATTTCATCTTCCTCTTCTATTCATTTTATTTTTTTAATTTCAGTATTTAAATTAGAAATATTCTAACTCTTTCAATATAATTCTCACACCCAGCTGCCTGAAACAATACTTTTGTGATATGAGGACAGACTGGATGTGAGAAAAATCAGGTCAATGTTAAGTGATACATCGAGTTTAAAATGATGCCCAGTGGCTAACTTAATTAAAAATCACATTCTTCTGCATTGAACTTGAATGATTCAAGTTCAGAACAAACTAAAATGATTCTTTCACTAACTGGCCATGTTGTTTACAATATTCCTAAACCTGCATTTATTACTTGAAGAAAAAGCAAAGCTAATGATCCAGAACTCATAAGAATGCAGTGAGAACTCAGCGATGTACACAGTGTGTTAAAGGGTCTGACAGGGCACATTTCATGCAGGAAATGTACAATCAGTGTTTTCTGTTATTGTTACTCTTCTGAATAAAATTTCTGTTTTTATTCTTCTCTGTAGGCTTCAGGAACAGTAGAAACTGTACAGACTCCAGACAAGGAATTGTGCTGGTATAGAATAGCACCAAAAACGTTATTACTGTGAGTGTGAGCCAGACAGTTTGCTGATCACATTGAGCGCATTACTTTGTTTATTGGTCTCAGGGTTCAGAATCCAGATTATTGATTTGCAACTAAATTTCTAGCTCAAATTGACCACCTCTCCCTGGAGCTTAGCTTTCCTCTGAGGAGAATGGGTGCTGACGTCTTTCTAGTTTCTTCCAGCTCTGTCCACTTCATCGTTGCCCTACTGGCCTTCTAATTTAGGTTTGAAATTCAGTATTGACACTGGCTGTCTGCTGATACCACTTCATTATACAGTGAAAGGAACACATGATAGAAGGACAGAGAGAAAAGGAGTTCTCAGGGGTCATCTAGCCAACTCTCACACATCCTCGGGTAATCAAACAATGACAAAGCGGAAGTGTTCTGTCCCATATTACAGGGGCAATGTGAATTTAATGTTTGTTTCAGAAGATTTGGAAGAGAAGGCAGATCTGGATCTGTTTAATTTAGGTTTTCAAGGATAGAAATAGTGGTGAAAGGTAGATGTGTTTGTTTTACCTGTGGTCCAATGCTAGATTGTTACTTGTTATCTTAGTTACTTCCTCATTTCTAGGACAAAATATCCAACATCCACAATTTCAAGGAAGAGAGTTTTATTTTGGCTCACGGTTTGTTGAAGTTGTAATCCACAGTCAGCTGGCTCCAAGGCAGTTAGCATGGTAGAGGGCATCTCAGAGGAGAAACAGCCCATGGCAGGACAGGCGGGAAGGAGGGAGCCATCAAGGGATGTACAAATGGATTATATACATATATATTTATACATATACATTTACACACACATACATACATGCACACATATATCCTTTCAGGCCACACCTACAATGACCTACGTATTTCCATCAGACTTTTCTTCCTAATGTCACACTCAGCTTTAAACCCATCAGTGGACTAATTATTAACACACACTCATGATCCATTCTCCTCCTGAAAGCCCCACGTATAAGTGCTTACGGCTTCGGGGGGACATTCAGATATAAACCTTGTGACCTATAGACTTGAGTGGGATCTAAAAAGGTCAACTAAGGGCCGGGGAGTTAGCTCAGTGGTTCCAGCGCCTGTCTCGCAAGCACAAGGACCCGGATTCGATTCCCCGGTAACCACATAGCAATACTGGGTGTGGAGACCCATACCCAGCAGCAACCAGTACCACATACCACAGTGCCGGGCGTGGTGGCTCATGCCTGTAATCCCAGCACTCGGGAGGCAGAGGCAGGAGGATTGTGATGTGAGTTTGAGGCTGAGCTCAAGGCCAGCCTGAACCACAAAGCGAGACCTTGTCTCCAAAAACCTAAAAAAAAAGGTCAACTAAGAAAGAGTTTAGTGGGTTCAATTACCCATGCTATCTGATACCGCAAAATGGACATATTCAAAAACACATATTGATGCAATATGTTCTAATATTGGTAGAGTTACTCTACCAATATATAACTTTATATATTACCAATTTATAACTCATATATAAATAATGAATATTTACTGTTAAACTTTTTTTAAAGACCTTTGTTGATGCCCACTAAATACCATTTAAATTATTCAAGCTCCAGTTCCACTGCTTCTGAATATGGGTGATTTCAGTTAGAAGTATTAACTCAGAAAATGTTTCACTCTGAATCTGGAATTAACCATTGTCCTATTTATTTGTTTATTTATTTAGATTCTGGGGACTGAACATAGGACTTTGTGCTTGTGAGGCAGGTGCAGCACCACTGAGATACATCCCTGGCCCACTTATCTTATTTTAAAGAAGAAAGGCTTAAACATAAAAATAAACCCTGATATTCATGTGTCTAAGACATCTATGGTAACTGAGGAAAACTTGATTAAAAATTTGTATATAGGAGTTTGCTTGTCTCCAGGCCCACGCCGGAGGAGCGCCCAGGGACTGAGGTTAGCAGCGGGCGGCTCGGGAAACGGCGACTGTGCCACTGAATCTGCACCGGGTTTGGAGCTTACTTGTCTCCAGGCTCACACCGGAGGAGTGCCCAGGGACTGAGTTTGGCAGCGGGCGGCTCGGGAAGCGGTGACTGCAGCACCGAGTCTGCATCACTGAATCTGCGCCAGGGCTAGAGCTTACTGGCCTCCAGGCCTGCACCGGAAGAGCGCCCAGGGACTGAGGTTAGCAGGTCAGAGTCTGATTTTCTCCACAGTAACTGCAGAAGCA